>JBAMJV010003800.1:70000-182500 GCA_037951105.1 Echinarachnius parma | reverse complement strand
AAATTCAAGTCTAGGTTTCTCAGCCAGGTCAGAGCAGCATCTGTTGTCTGATGAATCCCCTCAAAACTATCAGGGAAACATCGGAGAGGGCAGTCGTTTACCACATGCTTCACTGTCTGGTCTGGGTTCCCGCAGTCACATGCAGGGCTGTTTTTCATTTTCCATCGATGGAGATGATGGGCTGACCTTGCATGGAGTGTTCTTATCCTGTTCAGAGTCACCCATTGCTTTCTGGGGAGGTTGAACCCTGCTGGCTCTGACGTAGGGTCCTATACAAGGTCATGGTTAGGGAAGTCGGCCTCTGCCCAGGTTTTGCGCCATTCTCCTTTCAGGTCAAACTCTTCTAGAGACTTTGCAGAAGTCCAAAAGGGTGTCCGTGATTTGAGGCGCATTTTGGGTAGGTTTCCTAGGTCTTCGTGGATAGGTAGGTCTGGGTTGGTGGAGGTGCGGTGTAGTTCCTTGCGCATTATCTACTGTCTGCGTACACCAGGGGGAGCGATGTGTGAGAGAGCAGGTAGCCATTGAAGAGGTGTTGACTTAAGGGTGCCAGTAATTATTCTCATAGCCGAGTTCAAGATTACATATACCTTCTTGGTATGGCAGCTCTCTGTCCACACTGGTGAGCAGTACTCTGCAACAGAGTAGACTAGAGCTATGCAGGCTGTTCGGAGGGTTTGTGTGCCTGAACCCCAGCTATTTCCTGCAAGCTTCCGGATAATGTTGACTCTGGTCTTCATTTTTCCAGAAACCCTCTTGAGATGTTCACGATAGGTGAGGCTGCGGTCCAGGGTAACTCCAAGGTATTTGGGGAACTCTTCATGCTTGACTGTTTTGCCACAGAAGGTGACATTCAGTTCTGTTTTTGCTTGTCGGTTACTGAGGTGGAAGGCAGTGGTTGTAGTCTTATTGGGATTGGGACGAAGGCGCCAGTAGATGAAGTAGTCCTCCATCTTCTTCATGTCCTCGGTGAGGGTTCTGCTAAGTACGTTGAAATCGGTGGATTGGGTAGCTAGTGCAAGGTCATCTGCATACGCAAATTTCCTGGACGTGGTCTCCGGCATGTCACTTACATAGATGTTAAAAAGCATCGGGGCCAAGACAGATCCTTGAGGGAGGCCGTCGTTGAGGGTTCTAGCCGAGCTTGTTTATCCTCCAAGTGAAACTCTGAATCTTCTGTTGCTGAGTATGGAAGCAAGGATGCGCATGGTTGTCTGACACTTGAAGATGCGGGACGCTTTGAGTAGCAGGCTGATGAGAGGTCAATCAGTGCCACGCCCGGGTGGAAGATGGCAACCTTCTCGTGGTCCACCCTGTTTGGAAACCTTCCTTACTAATGCCATCAACCAGACATGCGCAACCTTTTATGATATAACAGGAGAACTAAAACAATTTCAACACTATAATTAGCCTTTTATGGAGCTTGTTTGTATCACAAACTGTATATTTCTTCAGAAAATGTCCCTGTACCTGCATGATGTAATTCTCCGCGTATAAGTTGTACAATTTGTATGATACTCACATTTTGATAGATTATTTTGGCTGCATTAATTGTAAATGTTAATTTGTCACAATTATGATTCGGATTTGACACAAATTATTGAAGTAATATAATTAATTCTTGTTTTTCCATTGGTGATCTATCAGGACAAGCCGATGCTATTTGTGCCTTTCGCCGTAGTTTTGACCATCTATGTCGTCATCCAAGTAATCAGTCTAATCTTAGCCATCGTACGTTTAGTAAGTATGCTACTTGTTATGATTTCACTTGTCTTTATTTGGAGATTCCTTGGCAGAGCAGTACCCGATATACTGAAAAGGCGGTCCTGTTTAAACAAATCTGAAATTATACAGTACTAGCCTCTGGGTCCTATGTGGGACCTCTTTGGCGCAGTATGTGTCATTTTAGACTGGGGGTGGGGGACCTGTCATTGTAAACAATTTTGAAGTTTAATTAAATCTAATGAAATTATTATCACAATCATGACATCACGTCAATATCGTTAAGTATTTCAGAAAGATTTTGTTAGTTAAGTTAATATGATTTCCTCTCTATTTGATATTATACAAATGGTGTATTAGAAACAAAAAGTAACATTTAAAAAAAAGTTTACAATATCTACTAAAAGATGATAATTAGTATTTGCTATTTTGTATTTGTTCCTTCTATTCTTGAAAATACAGGCAACTGGTAGATTCGATGGAATGTATTTATTCTACATCCTCTACAGCATAGCCTGTCTTGTCATAAATGTAAGTTACATTTCCCCCCTCAAGTTTAGTCAAACAGTGTTTTGCTAAGAGCTTTTGAGAAAACGTATTTCATCATAATAATAGTAGTAGAAGTATGTTTTATTATTATTAGTAGTAGTAGCAGCAGCATCATTAGTATTATTATTATTAGTAGTAGTAGTAGTAGTAGTAGTAGTAGTAGTAGTAGTAGTAGTAGTAGTAGTAGTAGTAGCAGCAGTAGTTGGTGGTGTAGTAGTAGTAGTATTTGATGTTAATGTAATAATTTGTATAGTAAAAGCAGTGGTGGTAGTAGATTTCCTCACAGTATGTCAGGGTAGATTGTGTGTAATCATTAGGTTATAATCTATAAAATATAGAATCACTATATAGTTTCTTAGTGACATGTGCTCATTAAACAGCACTGAGTTAAAGTTACAAATTGAAAGTTGTACTTTTATTGTTCTAATACTTTCTGAATACCTTTATCTCATCTCCAGATCCTGTGTATTCTGTGTGTGACGTCACTGTATCAAGTCCTTCGTGATGACGAAATCTCCCCTCCCGCGACCTATTATGCGTGAAAGATATACGGACCAAATAAACACACCAAGCTGGTCTCCATATTGTCGTTCTCTACCATTTTGGCAGGAGATTGGATAATCTTCTCGAATTCCATACTCCGCTTGGAAGAAATGCTCCCCATGGCGTGGAGATAGCGCACACATCGCATGAGGGTTCGAATAGCATCTTTTGATTGCTCACGCCGGTGTAAACTTGTGCAAAGTGTGTATACAGTCAAACCTGTCTTAGTGTCACCTGTCTATAGCAGCCAACCTGCCTGTAGTTGCTAACAAAAGTGATTCCCTATATACAGGGAAAGGGGGTCTTATGGAACTTAAGGAGGTCCCCTGTATAGTGCCCCTTTCTTCTTTCTCTTATATCACTTTTTACTGTAATCATGGTAATGGTAGTTTTAATGTGAGCTATTTAGTTTGAATATATTTATTCTCGAGACCGGTATACAAGTAGAGTGCGCGACTGCTTTTAGATATCAAGAATCAGTGATATCGTTATGATGATGTTATTGGTAGGTCAGCTGCAGCGGTGTCCTCCGAGATGACAGTATACCTCTACATATGGGACATAAAAGTGATACCACACATCGAAAATTGTCGAGGACCAAAACGCATCATCATATTATGTCTTCATTCAAACTTTATTAGTCAGTTATAAGAAACTAAACACAACTTGCGGGTGACACTCTCTACAATAACAAATCATCAAACTCTAATATTGTTTGACACAGATCAATACACCTTTTTTTAAGGACTTGTCGATAAACAAGAGGTTGCCACAGTACCAAAGTTAAAGCATGCTTGTAGAGATGTAGAATTCACTGAGCGTCACCCAAAATTTGTATTTAGTTTCCTCTGACCGACCGTGTAGACATAATTATCAGCGTTATTAATATAAGACAGTTCCAAATTCATAAAATCAAATAAATCATGCAATAAGGTGTCTCAACATGGACCACACTATGTACACGACGCATGAAAGTTCCTTGGACCAAAATGCATTTCCTTGTATGTCTTCAGAAAGACCATATTATCGGGAACAATAATATTAAACATTTGATCATACAAACAAAAATGACGTCATATATTAAAAAAGAAATGAGGTGAAACTTGCGAGACGACAAGGTCAGGGGCGGATCTAGCTTTTTGCTAAGGGGGGGTTTGACCCAACGACGATGCGGGATTTTTTTGCTATTTTGAACCCCCGTATGTGATGTTTTCCACATCACATTTCACTTGGCAGCCCAAGGGGAGGTTTAAACCCCCTAACCTCCCACCCCCCCCCCCCCCCCGTAGATCCGCCACTGAAGGTACAAGCTAGCCCCTGCGATTATATTGTTATCCATAAAGTCCGGCGCAGACAGAGCCGACTCGACTCGATCCAACTGGTTTCAATCAGGCTAGAGTCGGGCCCGGTCGGTCGGAGCCGATTCATCGTGTTGAATCTGCTCCGACTGGCATCCGACTGTCTCTCGACTGGCAAAATGTGTGTCTCAAGGCACTGAAAACTGAGCCGATCCGAATGAAAACCAGTCGGATCGGGTCGAGTCGGCTCTGTCTGCAGAGGGCTTAAGAGATACCCGACCAAATACTATTTCCTGTGATTTCGTTAATTTCGAGGCTTACGATTGCAGAGATAATAAGAAATATATTTCTTGTTTTTAAAATGTTGTAAAAAAAAGCTATATCATATTTGATATAATTAAGCAAGTCATCGTTGCAACATGATATGTATTACTGTATACGTTCATGTACAGACGATTTTCGGACCAATTTTTCGACCAATTCTTTCTACGTCTTAATGAGCTAATAAGCCACTCATTGTTTTCATGAGTCATAGATACACATAATTTCGTATGACTATGTCTATAATGATTTAATCACCATTATGTTTTAACAATTATGCATAATTTCATGTATCAATCTTTTGAAATATGTACCCAATTCCCGCAAAACAACATTTCTACACTTTCAACAAAATCATAAAACATGACACTATTTTTGAACAATTTATGTAATTCTACCAGTCGTGAAACATTCGCCCCAAAAGAGTAAAAACAAAAAATTTTACTTGTCATATAATATCATTGACCTTTTCCATGAATGAATAATGAAAATAGTATATTGCAATTCGACTGCGATACGAGTCTTTCATTGAGACACTAAGTCACATATGGAAATAATCAGTTTTCTTATTTTTGTTCTTCTACTTTTTAAAGTTAGAAATAACCACCTCTAAATGGCATAATCCTCCGTTTGTCCTTCAGCAAGGCATTTAATCCACATTGCTGCTCTCTATACCCAGGTGTACAAATGGGTACCATGGTCGGGTGTCAATTAGCCTTCGCGCCATTGGCAGCATATGGCTAGTATGCTCCCCAGGGAGTTGAGAAAGTATGCAATATCATTGTGTGGGTTTGAACTGTACCTGATGACCATGGGTAATAACACTTGCGCTTAGAAACCCTGTATTAAGCGCGTTATAAATGCAAGTTATTATTATTATTATTTATAAATATGACTTGTCCTACCATCCCATATTATGTTGTGGGGTATCTTGGAACTACAAACAAACATTATAACAGAAGGAATTCATCCCTTTAATTTTAGTTTTAATTTCTGTGAATTTTGATGAAAAACAAAATCGCTCTGGGAATGATTGAAAAGATTTTTATTAACCATACTGAATCATGATTCATGAGGTCTGAAAAGTTTCAAGACATGAAGGATCTTTTTGACAAACCCGCTACTTAATTTAAAGACCACTTACTTTACTTAATGACAAGTGCAATCTCTCAATCCTGTAGTGCAATGTTTTACATGAAAATGCATTTTGTATAGCAGAGTATTAAGATAAAGATAAATAATGCATACGTCCAGCTTTGACATAATAAATGTTTGACTTGACTTTGAATGATCAAAATATGGATCAAATAAAAACATGTTAAATCATTTATTTTGAAAGATGTTAACCTTTGCATATATGTATTACACACAGAGCTATAGAGCATCATTAATGTAGAAACATATATTGAATATATTATTATCATATGAAATTATGCAGTCACGTGTTTGATTACCTTAAAGGGATCTAGTAACTTTGTTGACATGCATGGGCGTCGATACTTACGTAATACCCATTCATCAGGGGGGGATGGATGAATGAATCATCCCCCCCTGATCAATGGGTATCAATGACAGATCGACGCCCGTGTTGACATGTGCAAAAAGTGATGAAGGGTTGATGCAATGTAAATATTGTTGTTATCTCATATGTCCACAGGGTATTGTGTGAAAATGTCAAGTCAAATGGACATTGCATGGCCAAGTAATGAGCGAAAATGCAAAGTGATATTCACTAACTCATTGCACTCACTTTGTACACGGGTTTCAAAACTCCACCTGAGTTTTTCTTATTTGAATACTTCAATCATACATATCTTTGTAACGAAAGGGAAATTTGAAAAACCGAAACCGGTCCCATGATTGTATTGTTAATACGAATACAACAAGTTATGAGTGAACCGCTAGAATTAAAATTTTATTTTGAGGATTTGGACAATGTTACTAAGTCCCTTTAACAATGAAATATAAAGAGTGTATACAATAGTGTATTACCATAATAATATTTGTAATTCATGTATATGCATGAGATTGTATTATTTGAAATATAAAATATTTCTAAAATATTTATTGCGCGCTCGGTCTCCTTTGTTTAATATACATGTGATGATTGAATTATAGATGAAGGGTAGTCTAAATTAATTAAAATATACATTATTTCTCAATTTATTATTTTTAAAATAAATAATTTTAGCAAGAAAAGTTCCCCCCCCCCCCCTTCTGATATGTGTGTCCGGGGTGGACAAATTTTCCTCCTATATACCACATACGCTGACGATCGTTTTAGCTAAAGGAATATTACGCATGCTGACACGAACAAACAAAAACAAACATACACACATACGCAGACACGGACACACGGACACACAAATATACTGACATATATACACATAATCGCGTGCACACACACACACACACACACACAAAATATGTACATACATGCATACAGACATGTACATGCACACATACCACCACGTTATAGATACTTTGATTTACATTTGTAATGGAATTATTTAGCATACAAAATAAACAAACAAAATAATTGATAAAAAAACATTGTTTTACGAAAGTTGGACAACGATTATTCATTTCATGTTTTATTTAAAGTATATTCTTGTAAGAAACACCGACAAGCTATAATTTATTTAGGTATGCAGATACATGAATATAATTTATAATCGTATTTATGGTCGCAAAACGTTATATATTGTCATTGATTTAATACAATAGGAACATGTGCACGTTTTTCTGTGATCATATTTCTATCTGTAATTTAGCGCAGGATTTAGCAGCGATAAAGAACAAATACTTATCATGCAAACAGAATGATACAATTTTGCAAGGCCATGTTATTCCATCTTAGGTAGACATTTTAATCGTTCAAGCTTATTTCTCATCGCAGCTTTACCGATTTATTTTGAAAATCATAAGAAACCACATTATATTAAAACAAACATTGAATAGTCACTCATCAAATTTAACTATCGCTTTGAGGTAACATATGTATTTTAATTTCTTTGAAATATTGACACAAATAGTTGTTGGGAATGAATTAAGCTGGGTGTTAAGAAACACTGTTATAATCAAACAATAATTATATTTCCATAGAAATTCTGATTTTCATCTGGGTACACACACCCACAATCCAAGTTGTGATTAGCAAAACCCGGGAGGTTTTTAGAGAACTTGCACCGATACTTCGTTTTGAGCAGGATTTGTGACAATTAACTGATGTTGTTTTCGGACATTCATTAAATATCACACTAGAAATCTTGATAAAGAGAAAACTGATCTACAGTCTAAAAATCCCGCTCATAACGAAGAATCAGTGCAATTTTTTTTTGTAATACATCACTGGTTTTATTTATCATAACGTGGATTGTGAAAATCCTAATTTTTGTCAGTTAATTGTCACAAATACCGTCCAAAATCGTTGACAGGAGTAACTTCTATCACTGATTTGGACATGATGTGTGATATTAACTGGTGTTGTTGTTGGACATTCATCAAAATGATGTTTTGTTTGTGATTGGAGACAACTGCTAGGCACAGTGATGATTGTTCCTCTCTTCATGGCGTAAAATACAATAAATACATTACTTAGTATTTGCGACACCGTCAAGAAAATATCGCATGATTGATGGACAAAACTGGCTCTCCCGTCTTTTCATAGGTGTTCCTTGGTAGTACAGTTTTGGTAAGGCTGAACTTTAGTATCCAAAACCTGCACAGTAACATTACAAACTAATATTTATAACCCCACCATGCTCGAAAGGTATACAAAAATACACTAAAAAACTACACAAAAACGATTAAGTAAAAAGCATGTTATCATTCAAAAAGCGCCATTAAAACACAAGAGGGCGCTCTCTAATAAGGCATTGGTTTCAACCATTTTTCATACAAAATTATGCATGTGATGTTTTGTTGAAATAATGATTAAATAGAGAGATCATCAACAACTATTTAAAAACCGCTTTTGAAAAATTGTGAAGAAGTGTAATCATTTTTTTTTTCTTCAAAAAATCATCGTATTTATTTGGGGCCCAAATAAATACGATCGGATATATTTATTGATATTTCAGCCATTTCTGAACCGATTTTGACCAAATAAAGTTTATTCTGCCATTAAAATTGCATGTTCTTTAAAATTCGAGACTCAGTTTTTCATTACCTCACGAAAAAATTGTGTTGTGCAGCGCCCTCTCTACCAAAACTGAACTACCCCTTTAAGTCTTCTCGTATGATAGTTAACCAATTCACTACTGGAGCCCGGGCCCACATTCATAACAAACTCTTACTTAGTTCCATCCTACGTCATTTAAAAAAAAATCATATATGATTGGGCTAAGTACACAACGAGAGATCCTTTCAGTTGCTAACTATACGATCAAATTTAAGGCCCAGTCCCATACTGACGATTTTCACGGCGACTCGCAACGACTCGCAACGATTTACTAGAAAGAACCGACTCGATTTAGCCACAATTTAACAACGAATTGGGAATAATTGTACGTTGATTCAAGACGAATATTCGTTCTTCGTCGTTGTTCGACGAGTCAGTTCGTCCTTCTTTTGTCTTTAACCATTGCGGTAGAAAAATCGTGGCAGAAAAAAAGTTGTGGTCCCATAGTGGCGATTTTTACGGCGACTCGCAACGAATAATCATTCGTGTAGAAAATCGCTTGAGTCGTCGCGAGTCGTTGTAGTTCGTTGCGAGTCGTTGTAATTCGTTCTTCGAACCGTTGCGCATCGCGAAGAACGCCATGAATCGTGTTAGCACAACGAATGTTTTGAACTGTTCAAAACTATCGCCATGTCGCAACGATTTCCTCACATTCTTTTTATGGAACAATCGGGCAGTGCACAATATGAACAATCGGACTTGTTTGAGTCAGTTCCATGGGCGTAGATCTGTCATTGATACCATTCAACAGGGGGATGATCTATTCATTCACCCCCCCCCCTCGTGATGAATAGGTATTACGTAAGTCTCTACGCCCATGGTCAGTTCAAAAACGGAAAGCGGCGATCTTCACAACGAAGCGATACGAGTCGCAACGAATTGCAACGAATTGCAACGATGTGGAACGACTTGACACGAATATGCAACGGTAAATACAATGATTTTTGGTGAAAATCGTCGTGGCGTGGCGATTGTTTTGAACAGTTGAAGACGGCGATTTTGGCTCCGCTTTCACGATTTTCTTCACGATGCGCAACAGTTTTGGGGGAAGAACCGATACGATGTAACACGATGCAACACGACCTAAGCGATTTTCTCGACGAATGTCAAATCGTTGCGATTCGCCGTGAAAATCGTCAGTATGGGACTGGGCCTTTAGATGCTTAGTAAGTAATATTTGCTTACTCATGCAGATAACCGCTTTGACCAAGACAACTTTGTGATGCTTTATACGTAGCCCCATAACATCGAACATATACTTGGTGGTATAGTTCCGTCGATTATTGTTTAGGCCAGTAAAGGTATATTGTTATTATTTCATATTTCCTTCATTCGAATGAGTCGTTGCTGATTTGGCCTCCTGCCGGATCATCATACAAGTCGTGTAGACTATCGTCCGTGTCTGGCACTATCCTCCGTGAAACATTCTTCGGATTTGACAAATCGTTGACGGCTGATGGGATATAAGAAAAGAAAGGTTTAAAACGGTTATCAATGTAGCAATTAGTTAACGTCATCAGAGTCACAGAAGGTTCACGTATTCCTTATTTATTAATTCCAATGAGATGATTCTGAAAACAGTATGGTGGAAAACAATATTATTACCTCATCATCACTTTTCATTAGCTTTCATTTTAAACCATATAACATGTTTAAGAAAAAAAAAGGACCGAAACCGATGTATAGGCCTAATTATGAATGAGAGCATGCCCTCTTATAAGGATTATAGATATTTAACAAAGATTCTACCTAATTATCCTAATATCTCCAACAAACCAATGCCGAAAACAATTTCCTATTAATCATGCTAATGGGAACACGCTCATGAGAGCGTCAATAATCCTGATAACATAAGAAAAAGTAATCTGCCTTCTTGCGATATTTGCACATATCACCCGTACAAATTATTTGCATCATGTTTTAATTCTGTGTTGTAAGATAACTAATTAATGCGATCAGTCACTTTCAATTATCATGTCAATAATTTGTTTATTATACTTACAATTTTGGCAAATATCTCCCGTCCAATTTTTGTAGCACCTGCATTTCCCTGGGGCTATGCAGCGGCCATGATTGAAACAATTGTCTTGACAAGAAGCTGCAGAAAAGGAATAAAACAAAATACAAAATCATTCGTAATTATATTGGTTTCTGACTAACCTTGTTTTGGACGATGTGGTATTATCCATTTGGAACGAATCCCCTGGTCAGGAACAGCTCTGCTCCTATAAAATTATAAACTGATAATGTGAATGAACCTAACTAATATTATTGTAATGTAAGTAAAAATTATTAGCCAATGATTGGTGTAAAAAGTAAATGGCATTGCGAGGGATCGAAACAACGAGCGGGGTAGGTCCATCTCTTCCCTCTGGTAGTAAATGTTTGGATTTAGATCTCAATAGATAAATGCCTTTAGTCTTCTGGGCCTTTGGATTCCGTCCCTTCGGTTTTTTTGTCTCTCGAGTCTTTGATCTATGCTATGGGCCTTTGGTCCCCCTTTGGTCTCCAATGTCTTTGATCTCCTGGGCCTACGGTCTCCTGAACCTTCAGTCTTTTGTACCTTGTACCTTTGTACCTTTGTACCAGTTAACGTGGAATTCGGTTGCCGTCCTTTCCAGTCGTCTCGGTCTTCTCAGCACTCAGTCTCCTTGGCCATCAGTCTCCCCTTCCCTCGGTCTCCCGTCCCTTTCGGTCTCACGTTTTTCTGTCTTCTGAGCCTTCAGTCTCATTGGCCTTCGGTCTCTTGTTCATTCGGTCTTCTGGGCAGTATTTCTCCTGGGCACTTGGTCTCCCGGGCCTTTAGTCTCGTTTTTGTTCGGTCTCCTGATCCTTCGGTCCCTCGTGCCTTAAGCTTCCGGGGACGGTGGTTGTCTTCCTTTTCAGTCTTCCCGGACGTCTGTCTTCTTGGCCTTCAGTTTCCTTGCCCTTCAGTGTCGTTCATTTGGTCTTTACTCGTTTAAGCTTTACTCTCCTCAGCCTTTAATTGGTCTATTGAATTGAACACTTGGTCTCCTGGACATTCAGTCTTCTGGGATTTGGTTTATAAGCGTCCGGTCTTATGAACCTTCGTTCCCCTGGACCCGTTTCATGTTTCCTGTGGCTATGGTCTTTTGGGGTGCGATAAACTGGACCTGGGCTATTCCATTTACATACATGCATACATACATATATACATAATTAACTGAATACCTCCATGATACTAACCTAGATGACAGAACTTTCCGCTGAAACCTGGAAGGCATGAACAGACTCCGGGGGCTGAACAGGTTCCACCGTTGTAGCACCGAGGGTGACAGATTACTGCAGACAAAATAACGCATACAAGGGAACAAAGGAGGTCAGCTATGTGTAAGTTGGGATGAACAGAACAATTATTGCACTTCTTATATCTTTACACCTACATTTTAGCACTGTGTTTGATGATAAGAAGATAATTTGCGCCCGGAATATGCGTCATCATACAAAATTACATATTTTCAATAGCGTTGTTATCAATACCAATGTATTTAAAGCCAAAAAGCTGCGTTGGGAAAAATACAGAATGCGTCAATATAATATTTGCCCTAATTAGTATTATTGTTCAAAATAACAGCATCAGAAATAATAACTACATCCGCATCGGCTCCACTACACGCTTAGATCACTGCGAACCAGCTATCCACGTGCTTTCCACGTGCGGATCAAATTTATCGTGCGTTACTACTCTAGTTATTTCGAACATTTGATTGCTAAAACTAGTTTCAAGACATTTTGGCCCGACTGTTTAAATTCTCGTTTAACCTGTTTTCTATGGATTTTGTAATCCCTATAGAGTTATAGCAGGACCCAAAAGGTTTCCGTATGCAATGGGTCAAAATTAATTGTCTTTACCTCTTTCGCAACGCATTCCGTAATACCCTTCTTTGCAGTCACATTTCCCCTCTGGTGTACAGGCTCCACCCTGCTTCCAACACGGTGGGTGGCATACTGTCGCTGATGGTTAAAAAAAAGGAAGGATAAATGAATATACTGTTAAAATATTATGATATTTTTAATGTAATATTAGATCTCGTATCTAAGCAAGGAGAGGGGGTGGCACATGCCCCCTATAATTTGACAAAATATACACATAAGGGGACTATCCTTTATAGAAATAAAGAAATACGTACAGTATGACCCCATTTCATATAGGTTATACAATATGATCAAAATATTGGATAGATGAGGCGGACGTATATAGCTATATTGTGATGTTAACTCCCATTTAAAGGGAACCAGCACACAAAAATAATATTCTAATACATGAAAGGTAATAGTTTTAGTAGTCCATTCCACTAACAAGTTTAGAAAAATATGTTTCCAGACAAATTATATATTGAAAAACTCATCACCATAATAAAGTATGTGTGCATGGGTCTGCAGAAGGAAGACTATCCAATGTCTAGGACGTATGCTGAATATTGTCTTCAAACGTATGCGCGTATAGTTCGTCGCATCCGGAACCATGAGGCCCTGTTGGTTCCGTAAGTAAGTGCCGGTGATTAATTGTGTTGTGCATGAAGTATATACACTACATTTTGCATAGTGAACCAGGGGAATGGGAGCTACTGGTTGGACATCTATTTAATATCAAACAACGGTACTAAAACATATTAGCCTGTGTTTTTCTATCCGTGGTGGTCCTCTTTTATCCATCATAATGTTCGACCCACAGGGCATGTTTGAAATAATTATATAATTTCGGTCTTACATTTTGCGCACTGTTTTTCGATCTGGAAGAGGATAGGCGATGCCTTGATGGCCCGCCGGTCGTAATCGTCCGCTTGGAAGTGCAGCCGAAAACTGACGGAAGCTAAACCAGACTCTTGACCGCTGCACGGCAACTCCACGCTGAATACTTTATGGAAAAACAAACAAAATAGAAACGTTGTTTACAAATTGCCAATTAATCATATAATCAAAAAATTACAATATAAAAGCAGAGACGTTGACAAAATTACTAATTTATTATACATAATACATTTATCAGTGTATTTATTCAATTATGCATTTTTTCTTTAAAAATATTTGATGTATCTTTTAAAATATAAAGTTATGTTCTGATTATTAGTCACTAGATACAAAGTAATAATGTTATATTATTTCAGTTTTAAAAAATACCAATATGATTACACGGATATCGTTATCCTTCTAGTTTAGTCGATACTTAATGTACAGCCGATCGTTAAAATCCGATTTTAATGATCTACATTACATAAGAAGAATTATGTAGGTTACAGTAAAATATGTCGTAGCGACGATCAAAAGCGATCCCCTGTAGATTTAAAAAAAAAAAAAAAAAAAGTGGTGCAAAACCTATGGGCAACCGGACTACAATAGTTGCCACTTTTATGGTCACGATACGATTGCTAACAGATTGCATAAACATCAAATTTATCATTTCCCCCCCCCCCCTCACCTGTTTTCTTGGATGGCACTCTGCCACTTGTTGGGATACTGAATACTGGATGGCCAATCAGCAGTGGATTACTGATGGTTACGTCATCTATTAGGTAATAATACTGGAGAAAATGTTAAATTCATTATAATAACAAATAATTCATAATTATGAAATATGATAGTATAATTATTTCATCACGCACAACATAGCCTATAAACTAGATAATAATTATGCTTTGGTAATGCATGCATTAGTGCAAATAGTCCCCTATGACACAATACAAACTTATTCCGTTACTTGGCAGATATGAGCAACTATGGGTCATTATAAACAAGATGAAAGATGGACATTTCACAAGCCACACATATTGGGGAAACTCGTAAACACGTTTCATGATTTAAGTGATTTTTGTATTTTTGATACGTACATATCCGTGCGGATGAACTTGTTGTACACAATGTTTTTATATTATGTATAACTTTGTGGACTTTGATAATGTTACTTTAAAAATCATTGAAAACTACGACATACCACCACACAACTCTAATTTTGTGAAGAAGTTTAGAATAACATTGCGCTGCTTTAATGATTATAGAATTCCCCGTGGAGCGATCAGTATCAAAGCCAACATATCAGTACAGTACAGGCGATAGCAAAGAGGGGGCAACGTTCCCCCCTTTTTTCTTCTTTTTTTCTATTTAAAAAATATAAATTAAATTAAATAAAATTTATTTATTTATTTATTTATTTATGTATGTATGTATGTATTATTATTATTATTATTATTATCTTTTTTTTTTTTTTTTTGGGGGGGGGGGGGGGGGGACACACTTCTCCCTACGTGGCTACGCCAATGTGGGTGATCTTACATCTGTGGTATGAATAATGGAAGTGATTTGGCATATGCAAGGGGTGAAATTCAAAGCCAGAGGTGAGACGGTCATATCCGCTCTGTATCGCAAGTGCACATCGGTCCTGCGAATTTGGGTATACGGGGGATGGTTTAAAGTGAGGCCTGTAAAGTGTCTAACTCCACGAAAATTACTTGGAGCTTCCTCGTTTCTCTTCTACCGTGTTGTTTAGCTTATGTTAAGAGAAAAATAAAATAGGGTTAGATTTTTTCAAATGCCCCTTTAGTATGACGATATCTATATCATTCAGCTCAAAAGCGTTAACAAACGGTCATAAACCTCATAAACGTCCGTTGTAAAAGCTGACGCATATTTTCGCTTTTTTAACCAGGAAAGCAGTGTTCTTTTTCAATGAAACTTTCACACATCATTCGGACATATCTTACAATGAGTTTGGTACAGGATTGAAGTCTCAATTTGGGCAATATCTGACACTTTACAGGCCTCACTTTAATATTATTGTTTGTTTTGCTTTTGTAAGCATACTTCCATCTTAAATAATCGATTTGCTTTTAATTAAAATAATGCTTACTCTTGTCGATGTGATACGACTCGAGCATGCCTCAATCAAAACGTCCCCCAGTTATGCATATATTATAGCATTATATCCTCGTAAGTTCTCGTAGGATACTTTTGCTTGTGGATCGAACATCATTTTGTTCAATGGGGGGAGGGGGTGTTGACCCTATACTATCAGAGTGTCCACATTAAAACAAATAAAACACTGCCCCTCGTTATATTCCATAACTCTCGTAATTCATGTCATACAGTGTGGACCCTTTTAGTTAAGTACACATGAGTACATGGCACCTGCCATGCCTAAACCCCATAACAGGGATCGATTGCCGTCTTGTTTGTTGGGCAAATTGGTGACTGAAAACGGAGGAAGCGAAAGTCTAGGTGGAATTCAGTTTAGCGATTTGGTTGCTTTTCCTCTCTCAAGTGGTCTAGCTATTAATGGAGGCAAGGGGTCCATTACACTCTGTTATAAAATGTTGCACCTCACCTTTCATTACGACTCACCGGAAGAAATAAATAAAGATTCACAAGGCATACGTTTTTTTAAAGGCATCAATTCGCACAACTTTCCTCTCGTGAGAAACATTGGGACAACGTCCCCCCACGTCCCCCGTTCCCATCGTTTAACACCGTAAGGGGGTGATCAATGCATTGCAATGCGTCTCGCATTAAAAATACTTTTGGGCACAATAATAAACGGCATTAATATGAAATTGGCTACGAGTTTGTTATCGTTAGTCATGATTAGCAATCATAACCCATAATCATAATCAAATCATAATCCAGTAACGTATACATCATAATAAACCTTTCATTTGGGTTTATTCTGTAGGACAAATATAATTTCTTAAAGGGATCTAGCAACCTTGTTGACATGTGCACAAAGTGATGAATGGTTGATAAAAATTAATGTGTATTGTTGTGATCTGATAATGTCAACTAAGAAATGTGTGCAAATTTCAAGTTAAATGGATGTTATATGGCAAAAGAGTAATGAGCAAAAATGCAAAGTGAAATTCGCTAACTCATTGCACTGACTGTGAAAATAGTAACTATCCAGTAGATAGTTATATTAGATATTAACATTTCAATCACACATATCTCTATAACGGAAGAGAGATTTGGAAATCTGAAACTAGTTCCATGCTTATATTGGTAATATAAATACAACGAGGCATGTGAGAACCGCTAGAGTTTCAAGTAAGTTTTGAGGATTTTGACAATGTTCCTCGATCCCTTTAAACATATTGGCCCGTATTCACAAAGGAGGTTTGTACAAACCCCGGTTCAAACCGCGGTTTACATCTATGGAATGCCAATTGTAAACTGATGGAGAGAAAATGTAAATTCCTTACTTGTTAACAATGTTGATGGTACACATTCTCTCTCCATCAGTTTACAATTGGCATTCCATAGATGTAAACCGCGGTTTGAACCGGGGTTTGTACAAACCTCCTTTGTGAATACGGGCCAATATGACCGGTTAAAGACAAAGGCCAAGTATTGACAAAGTGGAATGACCCTACTGAGGACAAAGGTGAAATTCCGCGACAAGTTATAAGGACCAAGTACTCTCGCTTCGGCAATCAAATTATATTCCAGCGTAGGCGATGAAGGGTCCATTTGATTGTACCCTTGGGGCACACCTTAACCCTCACTGTCGTTCATATTGAAATCCAAAATCATGGGAAAATTTGGGGGAATCGTTCATATTTTATCGACCATGCGTCCATGGTTTTCGTTTTTAGGACATTTTGTCGTGTTTTTTTTAAATATTTCATCCCGATTACATCCACCATTGGAATGACTTCGCCTTCCGAATCTATACCCAGAGCGACAACACTAAGAATTGCATAGAAATACCGGGAGATCCCCCAATTTCGGCATAGCAAGCCCTGACTCAAGGAGTCGTGTGTGGACACGATGACTGGTATTGTAGAGCAAGGTCAACGGCAACATACAAGACGGTGTGACGGACAAAATAAAATAAAAAATTCCCCCGGTGGAACGCATTTCTGGCTATACCACTGTACGGACGATGGTACGGACTCAGTCCATCTATTATTTTGAAATCGAAGGGAATGAATAATACTTTGGCATGGAAATGCGAAAAGCTACGTGTTTGAACTCCTTGGAAAAATTATGAGCATAGACTGAAATGCATGGCTCATTGTCGACTAATGTAATATCAGGGCTCCCATATCATAAAACCTTTACAACTGCTGTGTAATTGTTCAATTATTGTAAATACCATGGCATCAGCTATAATCCCAATGCTGATTGGCTGTCGCCATAGTAGTTAATAAATGGACATTTACAACATTTGGAATGGTTTTATGAAACGGGGCCCAGAAAGTACTTATTTCATGTGCGATCTGTCACGTTTGTGACATTAAATCTTACTGCATTCGTTGAGCAATTTTGTGCAGGATGAAAACACAATTTTTAAAGTGTATTTTTAACTTGCAATTTATATACGATCGAGTCGAAAAACATGAACGAAATTAAAGGGATAGTTTAGTTTTGGTATAGAGGGCACTACACAAATTTTGTTGTGAGATAATGAAAAACTGAGTGTCAAATTCGAAAGAGCATACAGTTTTAATGACGGAATAAAATTTATTTGATCAAAATCGGTTCAGTAATGACTGAAATATCCATAAACATAACCATTTGTAATAATTGTGGGGCCCCACAATTCGATAATTTTGAACCGGCCGTAAAAAAATGTAAAAAAATGTAAAAAATGCTTCCTCTTTTTAAAGATTTTCAAAGGGGTTTTTAAATAGCTGTTGATCATTTCTCTGTCTATTTCAACAAGAGCGCCCTCTTGAGTTTTAACGGCTCTTTTTGAATGATAACAGGCTTTTTACTTAGTCATTTGTATTTTTGTATTCCTTTCGGGCATGGTGGAGTTATAACTATTAGTTTGTAATGTAATGTTGCCTGTTTTGCTTACTAACATTCAGTTTGACCAAAACTGTACTCTCTTTACCAAACTCAACTATCCCTTTATTAATATCAGTGAAAAGTTTACCAAATTGATTTGTATGCCAAAATACGAGAGTATCGTTATGACCGTTAGAAAATTTCATCTTGGGAGAAATGGCTAACCAACGATTTAAAATGTACTTGTTTCTTAATGACTTTTATAAATATACAGGGACAAGATTATCCTTCTTTTGTTTCCCAGCATCTCAATATTCGTCTTGTTACCCAGGGGCGTGGTCAGGGTCAACCAAAGGGGGCAAAAGGGGTTACCATCTCTTCTCCCTCGACAAGATTGAAAATTATATAAATAAATTAAATTTCATTTTCATTTTATGATTTTCATTTCATGAGGGGACAGTCGGCTCTTGCAATCTGCGCAAAAAAACGAAAGTGGTGTCAAGTATGGTATTACTTTACATTCTGCATTTTAACTTATAAGTGGGACAACGGTTAGTCAGGAATTCCCACAAGAGGTAGTTGGGGTGGGGTTGGGGTGGGGGGGGGGGGGGGGGGGGTCGCTTGCCCCACTATCCCAATGCTCATATGTATACCAAGACATACGGTAGCGGTTAGTGGAGCAAGTCATTCCCGTCACGTATCTAGGTACTTGTACTGGATGAAATTTCACACCTTTTCAAGAGTGTTTTCCCCATTTTGCGCTGAAGATTTATTCGCGTCTGGAATTGGAAATCTAGGGTGGAAAATGTGTGCCCTTATACCTTACCCAGTAAACTCAGACCCCACATACATCGTTAACATCTTCCCTTTTCTCTTGACTTCAGGTTAGTTGATGTTTTTTGTACACTAATTTGATATATTACATACTTCAGGGGAAGAACCGTACAACCAAAATTCATTATGGGGAATAATGTCTTATACTTATATATTATCAGCATGGCAATTTGTATTTTATTCATTTATTTATTTATTTGTTTTATTTATTTATTTATTTATGCATTTATTTATTTTTTTGAGGGGGGGGGGGGGGGGGGGGTGGGCAAATTCCTGGTATTGTTATGTAACGTTATGTTTCCACCTTTTCACAATGTAACGAACATGCACATTACTTTTCATCTAGCAGTGATTGATAACGATGCGATTATGATCAGCTATATAATTGGCTACGTGATAGCTAGGCTATGGCCCCGTTGTAATAGATTGTAAATTATTTGTCGATTGTAAATTTGCAATTGATTGAAAGTCAGATCTGATTGGTTCCAATGTGCATATTTTCTGACTTGCATTTTATTAATTGCAATTTTGCAATCGGTTGCAACTCGTTATGCAACGGGTCCTATGTGTACTGTAATACATACCCCAGTTGGTGCCGAGAACGAGATATTTAAAAATCGCATTCCGCGAGACATCTGCAGGCGAGATCTCGTTGACAGGTGCCGTGACTTGGCATTGGTGGAAAAGGGGATGGGTTTGTCATCTTGGATAAAGAAGTAAGGGCCATCGACACCTGCACGGTTTTTATAAAGAAGAAACAAAAATAATTATTGCAAATGCAATTATTCGGGACAGCAACGTAACTAGAATATTATAATGACCAACAATATTTACACATTGTAAAATAACTGCTACAGGGAAAAGTTTAAGACAAAACATTGCTTGTTCACTTTGTTTTCGTACTTATACGTTTAAATTTACATTTCGAGTTCCTAACGACTATTAGATTCTACGTGTTCATCGCTTTTATTATGCGACCTAAGTAGCCAAACAAGTTAAAGTGATCCATTAACTTTATATTTCCCCGAAAGTAATGTTTTAAATATGTACAAAATATAGCAGAAACAAATCTAGCACTTGTTACCGACCCTATATCCGTAACCATTTTTAAAACAATACTTGTACGCTTGTATTGTTTAATATTGCACATTCGTATCATGTTATTCACTATTACCTCACTATATGGCCATGTAAGCGCTGATATAAATAAGTATAATTATATATACTAAAAATAGACGAGTGAAAACTAATTGACCCCGCACTTTCCCCGGTAAAGGAAACATTAAAATTACACTAAATCACCTGTCTCGATAAAAATAGAATTAACACGGTTATTTGAGTAAATCAGTTTAGATTGAGCTCGCAGTCGTCGTATTATACACTACTCACAAAAAGTAAGTACCCCTAGCATTTGTTGAAGTATTTTACCGATTTTTATCTCGCAAACGGTAATGGATGCGAAATTTTCTTACGCACAATGTGAATGGTAAATGGTTGCCATATAATTACGTTTTCATTGCTCATCAAAAAATGTATTTTCTGATACAAAGTGCAAACAAAAAGTTGCACTTTAAGTTTTATATGGCATATTGGGTACATTTTGTATACGAGATAAGCATCTTCATTGATGATGACCCGACACACAAATCTGTTATGTAATTCAGTACTACTGCTGCATTGTTCTTATAGTGGAACCATTTTTCAAAAGCATGCATTTTTCTGAAACAATAGGCCTTTCAATATGAAATGGGATTAGAGTGGCTGAAAGTTCAGAAACATGCGTGATTCTCTTGTTATTCGTGTAGAAGCTGACACAAATCACAAAAGTGCAAGATTTTTTTTCACACTTTTTGTTATAAAATGCATGATTTCACACCAACAATGTCATCAATTGGCAGACACATACCATTCATTTTTTTGCGTAAGTAAATTCCATATCCATTTCCGTTTGAATTATCAAAATCGGTAAAACACTTTTTGAGATATATGAAAAAAATGCTGGGGGGGACTTACTTTTTGTGAGTATAGTGTATTTATCAACGGAGTATGTTTTTGTCTGCTTATGAACAGGAATAAAATACCCTATCTTTCATCTCGTTCCCCCTTTCCCCTCCCTCATTCCCACTCACTTTTAAATAAAGGATCAACATTTACTCAGAAAACAAATCAATGTTTTATCCGCCCCTTTCCTTCTATCACTGTCTGTATATGATTTGATACAGGAAGAGGACAATTAAGGTGGAGGGGGCGATTTCCCCCATGTCACTTCACTGATGCTTATCTTACCTATATGTTCCCTCTCTCTAATTCCCTCTCACTTTAAAGGATCAACATTTACAAAGAAAACAAATCAGTGTTTTGTTTGATCTGTGCTCCTCTCATCATGTTCACAGTCACGTATACGATTTGATACAGGCAGAGAGCAATTAGGGAGGAGGAGACAATTTCCCCCATGTCACTTCACTGATGCTTTACTATTACCCAATATTTTCTTTGCTTCCTCGTGATCGAGCCAGACATCGAGTCCTTCGAACGACGTCGCCTGATGACGATGGGGCCGTAGTGTGAGCCAGAGAAGAAAGACGAAGCAGATGATGCTCACGCGAACGCACCACGAGCAGCTCCGACACTTAGGAGGGGAAAAGGGAACACAATTAGAAGTATTATAAATAAATTTGATGTTCAATCACTTCGGATTTATTCGGCAAAAGTATAACGCAATACCAAATATTACAAAATCAGTGTATTTATACAATACATTGCCAGAACCTCTGTGAAGCAGCAGCTTGTAGTTGTAATTTTTTGTATTCATGTATTTGAAGCCCCAGTATAAATGTGTTATTTTATATTGAATAAAACGAGGCAAACATGTTGTTTCTATTTCAATTTTGTTATTGGTTGGAAACAAATCAACAGTATAAATACTATCAAACAAATAAAATGAAAATGCAATGTACATCAGACAAAGCAGCATATAAACATGAAACATTACAGGGTCAAATCTTTGATAGCTGAACTGAATTTGGCCTGCGGTCTTTTTCATTCTGTGTAAGCTTACTTTAATGTGTAAAAATAAATATACACTGATGTGGCTAAGAAGAACAGGGGAACGAATAAGGCTCTGGAAATTAATTTGCAGAAAACACACATATATGAGATTCAAGGTTTTGTTTTGCCCAGTTTATTATCAACAAAATATGCTTCCCCGTCCTGAGATACCTTGCCCAGGTGGCGTATAGGCAGATTGTGTTTAATTTGATGGGTACGGACGTAACCTATTTGATTATATTTTGTTCTTTTTATAATATGTACACAATATATATATATATATCTATATATTTTTGTCCATGTTATTAGGGACCCGCATTAATACATGCTTTACCTCCTCACTTCATTTCATTCTGTTACCAACAATTGTATTAATTGGTTACTTTGTAAGTTTGTTTATTAAGTGATACAAACTTGAATGAATCGCATTAAATTGAGGGGTGAAGGTATACATTCTATGTATTTTTCTTTTATATTTCTACGTGTTTCATTTATTGTTTTGCCATTATTATCTTGGGGGGGGGGGCACGTGCCCCCATGCACCCCATCCGTTTGATGACTCGATCTGGCTACGCCACAGTGAAACAGAGTGTGTACAGACTGCAGAGACTGGTATTGGAGGGGTGGATCGAAAGCACAGAAATAAAAACATGCATCTGAGCCAACGGCAATATTATGGGTAAGGTAATTGGATCATGCAAGTTCATTCCATGCATGTTTGTATACTGATCATACCTCCGGGGGATTCACATACATGCATATGGGATCAGCGCCGTACCCCGAGACGAGAGCCAGAACAAACACCCCTTTCTTCCATACATGACATTGAGAGGAATTCACTCGGGAACTGTACAGCGATGTATTAAATCAGGAAGGGGGGTAAGGGTTGAACCTGAAATCCTGAATCATACCTCCTTGAAGCAACAGAAAGTCCAGCCAGTATACCGACCGTTTATTGAATATATTGCACCCTATATGGCAATCAAAGAGCACAATATTAGTGATCCGTGTATATATATAGGCAGTACTCTTTAAAAACTTTTGTTAACTTATTGCACAATAATTGTAATAAATTGCTTGCTAAAACACGGTAGGTACGCCATGACTGAACACTGCATAATTATTCCTTTTCAATCACTGGCCCGTACATTTCAAAACATCTGCACTTCTGGCTCAAAATGCGCTCAATAGTAGAATAAATACTAAAGGTATTTTGTAAAGTGTATTTTACTCACCCTTAAAGGGATCTAGTAACTTTGTTGACAAGTGAAAAAAGTGATAATTTAGTTTTTTTAAATGTGTATTGGTGTGATCTGATATGTCCACAAAGTAATGTGTGATAGTTTCATTTTAATTGGATGGTTTTTTTTTGGCTGCTGAGATATGAGCAAAAATGCAAAGTGATATACACTAACTCATTGCACTTACTTTGTACACGGCTTAAATTAGACAATCGTAAATATCTTTTGAACGAAATGGAAATTTGAAAAACCGAAACCTGTCTCGTGCTTTTATTTTTAATACCGTGTATTAATATGATTAGGTACACTATATATGAGAGAACCACTAGAGTTCCACTTCCAATTCAGTTTTGAGGATTTGGACAATGTTACTAATTCCGTTTAATTTCTCTCGAAAGTCAAAGTTAGTGCGGTCTAGACGGAGGCAAATCAAAAGGATAATGAGAGTACACATGTATGTGTTTGTGCGGGTGTGATCGAGTACGTTTGTGTGTTTATGTAAACATTATGTGCATGACGTAACAGTTTTTGAGTTACTTTTATTATCAGTGCATGAACTATAATCATTTGTGTTTTATATAATTATGAAGTATGTTTTCTCGTTCGAAGAGGGCACATTCAGTAAGTGATCATGTGTAAACGCTTATACAAACATGTGTATACTTCCCTGGACATGGCGAAGGGCATAGTAATAAATTCACAGTAATGAGCCAAGGCCACATCTGTCATCGACGAACTTCCTGTTAATGACATGGTTGGTCGGGTTCTGAGCAGACAGGGGGTCCAGGCGTCAAAACTAGAATTCATTTTGACACGCGGTGCTCGCAGTGGCGTAGCTACGGGGGATGAGGGGTACGTGCCCCCCTACACACACACACACACACACACACACACACACACACACACACACACACACACACACACACACACACACACACACACACACACACACACACACACACACACACACACACACACACACACACAAATTGACAATAATTATGTTACACCCGCCACAAAACGATATAAAATATAAACCTGAATGGTATAATGAAACAAAAACAGTACATTGAAAATATTTGAATATGCCATCAAAATACATTTTATTCCATGTATTCCTTTGTTTGTTTTTGTCCCATATAGGCAGTAAGAGGGAGGCGGAAACCCCCCTTTGTGTATGCGTGTGTGTGCGTGTGTGCGTGTGCGCGTGTGCGCGAGTGCGTGTGTGTGTGTGTGTGTGCGTGTGTGCGTGTGTGTGTGTGTGTGTGGGGGGGGGGGGGGCTTTTATAAACGGGTTGGTTTGTTTATTCATACTTCTATGGGGGGGGGGGGGGGGGAGGGGTAGCGTAAAACAGTACTGTATAGACCATAGTGAAGAAAATATTATATAATATAGCCTACAACATTCTCATAATATCATGATGTTGCAAAGCAATGTTTCCAACAATTATTGTATAATTAGACATTAAAATAATACTTTACTCACAAACAAAAGGAACTGTACCTACAATGAATAAACTTATAAAGGCAGCAGACATAATGTAAATTGAATTATACGTATGGTACCGTATACAGTATTCGATGTCACAGTTTTGACCTTCCGTGTTGCATCAGGGTATAATTATTATACATGCATTCAATAAAGTGATTTGTCATTCATTCGTTATTAGGAAGCAGTTGCCAAATTGGTTAATCACAACCATGCCTGCTGGTATTTATTCGGTGACTTTAACATTTTAACCTCTACACTGTCGGTTTTTTGCAAATAACTTAACTGTACATACGATTTCTATAAGTTCTAGGGAGAGTCCATTGAGTTCCTGGTGTGATGTGAGTTAAATATGGTGAAAACCGCTTTTTAATTTCCCCTGAGAAAGTTCTGCCGCCTAGAAAAATGAATGCAGCTGCCGCGAATGCCATGAATTGGTTACTATACCAGACCAACTTGATGACGCATTATAGCTAATTTAATATCTGTAAATCAGGCAGGACTGGTTATACAAAATAACTGCTGCTTGTTCGGATATAGCAGCTAATAAAGACATCCATGATATTATACTGATAGAGTTAAAGGGATAGTTGAGTTTTAGTAGAGTGGGCGCTACACAAACTAATTTTGTTGTGAGATAATGAAAAACTAAGTGTCAAATTTGAAAGAGCATAATATTTTAATGACAGAATAAACTTTATTTGATCAAAATCGGTTCAGAAATGGCTGAAATATCCATAAACATAACCATTTGTAATAAATGTGGGGCCCCACAATTATTAGAGAATTTTGAACCAGCCATTAACAAATTTTAAAAAATGATTCCTCTTTTCAAAAATTTACAAAAGAGGTTTAAAATAGTTGTTGATCGAATCACTATTTCAACAAAACATCACATGCACAATATTTTATCTAAAATGGATGAAACCAATGAGTTTTGAGAGAGCGCCCTCTTGAGTTTTAACAGCTCTTTTTTAATGATAACAGGCTTTTTACTTGGTAATTTGTAATTTTGTATTCCTTTCGAGCATGGTGGAGTTAGTGGTAATGTAATGATGCACGTTTTGGTTACTAAAATTCAGTTTGACCAAAACTGTACCCTCTTTACCAAGACTCAACTATCCCTTTAACCTAATCAATATTATCGTGCATTGTTGAGTACAACTCGTTGCCTATGGTATTGGGCCTATTCAAAAATTATAGAGGTGTCGCAGCAGCTTCCAACCCCAATCGCGACTTTGCATTTAAAATGATATGATTAACAATTATGATCATGCTATCTATACAATTGAGAGGGAATCCGAACATGTCGAATATGAACAGTATATGTATGCACACCAAAGTTTTAGGCATGGTAGGCCTATAATCAAATATTAATTGTAATACTTTTGTGTACATATACATTGGTATTTTCTAAAGAAACAATTCGACATGTTAACTTTTGTTAGAATACACAAGGAGAATGAAGGGGAATGAACAGGGAGAATATGGCACATAGCCTATTTTTTGTACTGGTGTTATTATGACTAGTATTACTATTATTATGATTACTAGTATTATTATTTTTGTGTTATTGTTAGTGTTGCATTATTCGTTGTCGCTGTGGTATACGGATAGCTCACACGTGCTTCAATATAATTATTATTATCCTTTATTCTTACCAATCGTTTGATTCTGCAGAATGGATGCATCGTTATTCCTCTTGTGCTATGTTCTAGACTTCAGATTAAGAAGAAAACAATTTTTGAAGACAGGTTTTCTTTTCTTCCAACAACAAAAACTCATGTTATATATCACTCCAGTCTCACATGGATGAGAGAATAAAAGATCATTGTCACAAATGGCGCGAAGAGATCATGATGCCGATAGAAAATGTCGTCTGCTGTAGATGAAAGTTATAAATGTCATCGTGTTCGTATAATGCAAATCGAACTTATACATAACTACCAAGTCAAACACTTAGATGTCGTTTCCCTTCGAAAGTCCGAAATCTTTATTATGACTTGCATTCCGACTGGGAAAAAAAGAAGGAAAATGGATGATATTGGCGTGACAGATCGCGTGACGATAAACGCCAATAGAAACGTCGTCTTCTGTTTATAAATTAGATGCATAAAGGATGATAATGGAGTGATATAACTCCAATATAAATTAATGAATTCAAACTGAAACTTATCTAACTGCACAGAGAAGTTCAGAGAAGCTTATCGGAATGATAAACGAACTGAAATTCAAATGTGGTAACGTCGTCTGCTAGATATATGATCTTTTGATTTTGTAGATTTACACCAGGATACTATTTCCTCAGAAGAAAAATCAACCGGCATCTTTCGCAAGTAAAACAAAAACGTTGATAACTTTACTATCCCGTGATTGTAATCCGTGTGACTCGCGACATGGTGGGTCAGTTTATGTAGGCAAGGATAACTAAACCAAAGGATGTTACCATGTACCTGGTTCGTTCCGTCGGCAGTTTTAGCCTCGATCCCCAGTCGATGTATAATATTATTAGAGTCACACTCGATATTATTACAACATTAAAAGTGAAGTATGTGAGTTCAAAAACTGTTATCCCGTTCTCATCACCATTATCGATGAGGAAGAGACTATATATAGAGGAGAAGCGGGCGAGAAAGATTCCTTGTTATCGTTGATATCATTCATTGATATCCTCCCCTTAAAGCAGTCGTCAACTGTATCTAGTTATTCCAGTAAAAGTGAAGTCTGTAAGTTCAAACACTGTTACCCCGTTCTCATTACCATACAATTGATGAGGAGGAGACTATCTAGAGGAGAGGCGGGCGAGAAAGGTTCCTTGATATTATTTTAATATAAATACCATAACGTCAGTTGATTGATGAGTGTGAACGTGGGGTCAACTAATATAGCTCCCAAATAATGGGAGTTGCACCCCGGAGTTGCACGTGGTCTCTAGCCTACTTCTCGAACGTAACTGCGTCAAACTATACAGTCATCATGGGTATCAGTCAGTCACTCTTTACCGATAGCCGTTCTACTCTCACAAAACGCACCAGCCAAAATTCCAAGGCATTTTCTCCTAATTCTTGCATGACTTGTATAATAATATGGATGGTATTCATAATCCATCATGCATGCACTTCAGCCAGGACCCCAAACAACCACCAAACCACCATATCGGTTGTATATCTAGGTTGTAAAAGAGAACAGCGCGCGGCATGAATTGCTAGAAAATCGGTTTTGACAGCTGAAATTGCTCACTGTTGGCGGCCAGTTATGAAGTTTCCTAAATTATGGACGTTGACATTGCATTCGTTTGTGCATAGACCTATGGTTTATGGAGTACAGGCACTTTCAGGGCATAACGTGGGTATACTGATTTGGGGGCGGGGCGCATTATTTTTTTTTGGGGGGGGGGGGAGGGGCATGCCAATTATTTTGGTTGTAATGGAGGGGGGCATGCACTGACTATTATATTTCTTTATATTGTATTTTGGTTTGTACATTGTTGTTGTCAAATTGGTGTGTGTGGGGGGGAGGGGGGGGGGGGGGGGAGTGGGTACGTGACGGTCGTGACCCCCTCCCTCGTAGCTACGCCACTGGGCAAATTAATCCAGCTGGAATCAGTGGCGAAGCGGTGATAATGCAAGAGGGGCAAATGCCCCCCCCCCCCCCTGTCCAACCTGTATAAGAATTAGTTTCCCCTATCCATGCCATCAGTATTTAGCAACCGTATTATGGACTCAAACTAAGATTATAAATTAAGAAACATGGTTATGTATTACGTTATATAGCTCAGGAAATACAGTATCTCTAAGTCTAACATGGGAGCCTGCCACCCCCCCCCCCCCCCAAATCACATACATTAAAACCTGTGTATAGTGACTGCACAAGAATAGTGGCCACTGTAGACAGGTGATCTCAATATACATAACACTGTTTTTCTCTCAGGGGATCATACTTGGTGGCCACTATAAAGACAAGTTGGCTGTTATAGACAGGTGGCCACTAACCCAGGTTTGACTCAGGTACATGATGTTTTGCCCCCGTGAAATTCTGGACTGACTGGCTACGCCACGGGACTGGAACACACACTTGGCGGATTATTGGTGGGCCGTCACTGCAATTATATTGCTCAAGTTCAACCTCAACATGCCATGCTGTGTCTGCCAGTCCTGCGTGGAAGCTAATACTATAGTAGGGTCGTATAGCCAGAATCCGTCCAGAAAGGGGACACAATATAGGGGAGGATATAGGTAGGGGGGGGGGGGGGGGGGGGGAGTCATTCTACCATGTTAGTCTTTGAAGTAACCCAATTTCCTGAGCTGATAAAATAATACATAATCATGTTGTTATATGTTCATTTGTGTTTATTTTGAGTCCGTATATATGGGTGCAAAATAATGATGATGGGAAATAATTATTACAAGGTGGACATAATTAAGGGGCAGCTCACAATTGATATGATGGGTTATTAGTTATATATCGCTTATATTTATCTCTCCAGGGCCCCGTTGCAGAAAGAGATGCAATCGTTTGAAAAACTGCAATTAATTGCAAGTCAGACAATATTATTTATTTATTTATTTATTTATTCCTGCATGTCTCACAGTAAACAATTTCGTACATACAAATAAACCGTCATAACATCGAGATAGAAACACACAGAGGTCAGCAATATAAGCTAGAAGCTTGAGGTGATGCCATACCTGAGATTTACAAGTTTTACATAATATTCATAAAACATAGATAAACATAAATTAATACATACAAGAACAAAGTAATAAAAACAACAAATATAAAACATTATTTACAAGTAGAGAGAGAGAAAGAAAGAAAGAGAAAGATGATAGTTAAGACAGTATGTTCTAGAGCAGGAAGAAATGTAGCAGGCATGATAGAAAGGTACTACTAGTCCATACTGGAAGAGAAATACGGGAAACAGAGAGAGAAAAGAAAAAGTGCGGGAGAGTCGAGAGAGGGAGACAGGTGTGAAGATGCCTTATGTAATTAATTAACAGTTACATGTTATGCCGAATTACACATACAAATCCCAGATACAAATATATTATATAGAATACTACAATACATGTTATCGTAGGAATTAACAAACCAACTGATTGAACAAAATATCTTACACAAAAACGTTTGCAATGAGCATGCGTTTGACTGCATTTTTAAAAGAGTAAATTGTGGGCAAAGTACGTGTTTCAATTAACAAAGAATTCCAAACGTCTGGACCAGTGTGTCTCACTGATTTATGTGCCAGTACTGTACGTGGATTAAACAAATGCAAGTTTGCTGCTTGTCTTGTCGAATAAGAGTGAATTGCATTGTTTTTCAGAAACATAGGGGTAAACGAGGCAGGCAAAATGCTATTATTATAACGATACATAAATAAAGAGGTTTGAAGAAAATTAATTTCACAGACTTTAAGACATTTAAATCTAACAAACAACGGATCTGTGTGCTCACGATAACCAACTCCAGCACAAATTCGTAAAGCCTTTTTCTGTAACAAGTGAATGTCATCTGTTACACTTTTTGACACAGCCCACAGAATATTACAATACGAAATATAAGGCAAAATCAAGGAATTATAAATCATTAATAATATTTTGTCAGACACAAGATATCTTACTCTATATAAAATCCCAATACTCCGAGAAATTGGAGTCATTATACTATTCCGGTGGTCATCCCAGTCTAGCTTCTCATTAAAGGGGTAGTTTAGTTTTGGTAAGGCTGAACTTAAGTAGCCAAAACCTGCACAGTAACATTATAAACTAATAGTTATAACTCCACCATGCTCGAAAGGTATACAAAATTACAAACGACTAAGTAAAAAGCCTGTTATCATTCAAAAAGAGCCATTGAAACACAAGAGGGCGCTTTTTAAAAAGGCATTGGTTTCAACCACTTTCATACAAAATTATGCATGTGATGTTTTATTGATATAATGATTAAATAGCGAGATCATCAACAACTATTTAAAAAACGCTTTTGAAAATTTTTGAAAAAGTGCAAGCATTTTTAAATTTTTTTTCTAAAAAATCATCTAATTATTTGGGCCCCAAATAATTATAAGATCAGATATATTTATTGATATTTCAGCCGTTTCTGGGTCGATTTTGACCAAATAAAGTTTATTCTGCCATTAAAATTGCATGTTCTCTCAAATTCGACACTCAGTTTTTCATTACCTGACAAAAAAATTGTGATCTGCAGCGCCCTCTCTACCAAAACTAAACTACCCCTTTAATATGAACACCAAGGAACTTAGTACAAGCCTTTCTCTCCAATACAACACCATTCAATCTAACAACTAATTGTTGCTCATTACAAATCTTCCTTCCTTTAAAGTGAATATAATTTGTTTTGGATACATTTAGAGCTAACATATTACTTCGAAACCATTGTGTTAACTTAGGAAGCTCAATATTAATTCTAGTCTCGACTGTATGAATATCACGATGAGAAAGGAAAATGCTTGTATCGTCTGCAAATAATATATAATGTAAGGCTGTAGATGCATTACATATGTCATTAACGTAAATAAGAAACAACAGCGGTCCTAGAATAGAACCTTGAGGGACATCGCATTTTAAAGCAAGAATATCAGAATTTACAGAATTATAACATGTATACTGCCTTCTGTTAAATAAATAACTAGAACCAACATTTGAACCAATCATATTTGCGCATTTAGTCACCTGATTTGATTTTCAATTGATTACAATTTTACAGCTCAAAATAACGAAAGGAGATTGGTGAATGGCCCGGCAACACCGAATCCTGGGCACCGAATACGGGCCAGTTTATAATTATCCTGAAATAATTGTAAATGAAACATTCATGAGCAAAGGAAATTAGATTTTGCCGGCGCAATTTGCATGTTTCTGGTCAATTTTCTGTTTGTTGGCTAGGATGAGAATTGTTTGTTTTGTATTGATTATTCATGTTGGAGTATTTATCGCCATATCTGATGAAAGACTCAAACTGTGGGTGCTTTAAAACCAGGTTTGCTTCCCTCTATAGTTTGGAACATTATAACAGTAACTTTACACATTGCGTGCACACTGATCTCCCAAATTCGAAGATACTCTTCATGTTGGCTTTGTAGACATATATACATGTGTATCATGATACGTATCAATGTTTCAGGTGCGCCGCATACAGCTCGATTTAAAGACTTTTTGTATACAAGCTTTGCTTTCAAGGGTCATCTCAACTATTTTGATATTTGGTTGAAATAAAATAAAAAATAAATAAAAATACATGTGCAACAACTGGCAAAGGGTTGAGAAAATGTGTATTTCTGTGATCTGATCTGTCCACTGAGTCCTGTGTGAAAATTCTAGGATAAAGGAATGTCTGACCGGGTAATGAGCGAAAATGCAAAGTGGTATTTGCTAACTCACTTACTTTTTACACACTTATAACAATCCAGTAGATAATTTAAAATCCGAACACTTCAATCATAAATGTCTTTATAACGAAAGAGCAATTGGGAAAACCGAAACCTGCTCCATGTTTCTACTCAATACGATTACAATGAGGTCAGAGAACCGCTAGAGTTTTAGGAAAGTTTTGTGGATTTGAACAATGTGACTATAGATCCATTTAATAGTACAGTTCCTACATTAACTAGCTTTCTCAGACAATTGAGAGCAAAATATTTCCACAACAAAAAAAATCACGGAAAAGTGGGCGAAACAAACTTTGGTCGTCACTATGCTCTCGGTGTTTAACCTTTTAAAACACAAGCCTGTATTATACATTGACGCTTTACGGACCCTCAAAATGCAGGTTATGCAAGATCGGTGCTGCTGCTGCTGCATGGAATAATATGAATAAATGCATTAAAAAAAGGGATCGCGCAACACTTGATCAAATTCTAGCTATTTTCGTTCTGTAAACAAAAAAAGAGAATTATTATTATGTATAGATGCACTCATGTAAGGCGGCGTATTGTTCGAGGATAAAGGAAAAGGGCTCAACGTTTACGAATGACGATCTGCTACAGCTTGTTTTGCTTGCTTTGCGAGCGCGATCCCTTCTTAGAGCCGAAAAGGGACATATTTTGTGCACACAGCATTATGATAGGAAAAGAAAATGGAAATAACAGTGAATTACATTTTTTTCGTGAGAAATTGTCATGTTTATTTATCGTTCTCGCTAAACTGTGCTTTATAATATATTTATAGTTAATGGAAGTATGTATTTTGTACATGTTTCTGGCATTCGGAAGTATTATTATGATTATGCTCTTTATTATATTGCTAGTGACAGACCCAAGAGAATAATGGATTTTGATAATTGAAACTGCAAAAACTATATAAAAAACTGAAGACAACTGCAGTGGTGTTACAGTGCATTCGTGGTGAGTTTAGCGCATAGGGTTATATATATACATCTCTATGGTTTAGCGACATTATAGTGCATAATACATAATCGTGTTGTTGGATACATATTATTATGATCATAATTATTTTAAGCCAGTTTAGTTGATCGACTTAATTGCTCTAATAATAATTTCAAATGTTTGTTAAGAATGTCCACGTCTCTTGCGAATATTAAAAATGTAACAAAACGAACAAACGTTAAACATCAACTTGACAACTAATGCCATACTAAATAATGCAATGATTCCACGAACTTTTGATTCAATTTTTGTAAACTAAATGATTCAAATGATTTTTAGACTAAAATTCGTCTCAAACAATATTCGTTCCAGGTCTCCAAGGCATCGGTTGTCGGCCAAGGGATGGATGTCTTGGGTTCCCATGCAAAGACCATTCTCCTAGCCCTCAATGACCTCCGAGTGAGGGGGCAACTGTGTGACGTCACATTGACTGTGGATGGAAGCTTGTTTGTAGCCCATCGGGCCATCCTGGCGGCATGCAGCGATTACTTCTGTGCGATGTTTACCAACCAGGTAATTATCATGATTATAGTCTAGTGGTTCGCTGTATAGTCACTCATGGGTTCGAGCCTTGAAGGGACAGCTATGATGTGTCACACTAACTGCCAGGGTGTGATAGCTTGTTCGTAGCTTATCGGGCCATCCTGACGGCATGCAGCGACTACTTCTGTGCAGTGTTTACCAACCAGGTAATTATCATGATTATGGTCTGGTGGTTCGCTGTTGTGACTCTTGATAAGAGTGTCATGGGTTCGACCCTCGAGGGACAGCTACGGTAGCCTTGTTTGTAGATCATTTTTCATGTTGTTGTTTTTTATGTGTGTGGGGAGTTTCCCAATACTATAATTTGGCTTTAAATGGTTGTGTATGTTCCTTTATTATTCATAACTTAACAATGTTATGTTCATATTCTGTTCCTATTCTTGATTTCGAACGCCTGTATGACAAGATGAGCGAAAGTAGTCAACCAATCGTAGAACTGCGCGGCCTCAAAGCAGACACGATGGAAGCCCTGTTGGAGTTCATCTACACGGAACACCTGGAAGTTACTGTTGAGAATGTGCAGGAGCTATTGCCCGCTGCGTGTCTTCTGCAACTTAAAGGTATGATATCACTTTTGTCTAATTGTCGTTGAAATAGTAATATTCAGATACGTTATAGGTACATCCTCCTTCATTTTGTCTACGCACGTATGGGAAATGTCCCGCACCGGGACATTTTGTAGACAATATAATAATATGTTTAAAATATTCGCAGTTTTAACTGATAAGCAGCAAAAATAACAAACTGTTTTAAACAATTTCCATATAATTATTGTGGATTGTACAGGGTGTCCCAGTATAAATGTAACCCAAATAAACGTATGTAATTGTGTTGATTTTTTATATTTTGCTTTTATATTTCAGATTTAGAAAGCTGAGAAGATAGCAAAACCAGAACACCAACTAGAATGCCTTTTACAGAAGAACAGAACATTTTCTGTGTGCTGAGAAAATTGGAGGGAAATTCCTATAAACATGCCATCGCGAAATTCCGCAGAAAGTATGACAACTAAAACCCCTAGCAAAACTGACATTTACAGGTGGATCAAGAAGTTTGAGGCTACATGGACAATCAACAACATGAGAACAAAGTATCCAGCAGTCAAAGTTGGCAGAAAACCTACTGTAAGGTCTCCTGAAAACATAGCAGCTGTCCGAGATTCAGTAGGCAGGAGTCCGAAGAAATTTCGCGATGGCATGTTTATAGGAATTTCCCTCCAATTTTCTCAGCACCCAAATAACGTTCATAGGCGTACCCAGGGGCGAGGGGGTGTTTGGGGGTTAAAACACCCCTCTTGGACAAAAAAAGACTGTTTTGGGGTGTTCAAACACACCCCTTTAGTTTTTTACGGGTCTCGAGACTATTTTTACATTTTTTAAAAATCGGTTTCGACCACCATAACCCCCCCCCCCCCCCCATCGAGGACACAACTTTACCATTGATCTCGGCCTCGACCTCGAAAATGTTGGGCGACGGACACCCCCCCCCCCCCCCCCCCCCCCCCCCCCTTACATGACTCTGAACCAGTGGTATCGGCATCGAACAATTTTTGGCGACGGAATAATACCCCCTTGACAAAATCCAGTTATAACGTTGCATCTATTTTCAGCTTTATACATTATTACATAACAATTTTGAAAATGTTTATACAATATGCACAGGTGTCGAGATGAGATGCAGCGAGTTTCTGAAGGAGCAGCTGGACACGTCGAACTGTCTCGGGATCAGGAGATTCGCAGAGACCCACTCCATTGGAGGTCTTCTGGCCTCGGCCGAGGACTTCATACTATCACACTTCCATCAAATTGCAAAAGAAGAGGAATTTTTAGAACTGAGCGACGATGAACTGAATCAACTCATCTGCTGCGACAATCTAGAGGCAAGTTTATTAGAACTATAGTTCTTTATAGAGAACAGCGTTCAATGTTTACCTTGGTTGGTTAATTGGTTGGTTGGTGGGTTGGTTGGTCGGTTGGTTGGTTGGTTGGTTGGTTGGTTGGTCGGTCGGTCGGTCGGTCGGTCGGTCGGTCGGTCGGTCGGTCGGTCGGTCGGTTGTTTTGTTTTTGGTCGGTTAGTTATAACCGCGTTTAATCAATTATGCAATTTAACGTCTGGGACCGCCCTTTATCGTCACCATCCAGGGGCGTCGATCTGTTCGGAAAACACAATGCATTGGTGGGGCGAGCTATTGTTCACAAACAATGCTCGCCCCTCCAATGTATTGTGTTTTCCGAACAGATCGACGCCTCTGTACACCATCCAAGAGACGCAGCCTAGGTCCGAAGTCCGAACCCTGGCCGATTAGTGCATTGCGAAGAGTGGAGCTCTGACCACTAGACCAGAACACTTATACACTTCTTTATATTAGATTAAAGTCTTCTATATTCTCAGCAGAGCTCTGCAACCTTTAACAATGTCACGACATGATCTCGAAGAAAGAAATACATGTATAACAACTTGATGTTACAGCTTCGTCTCCTATCATTTCCACAAAAACGTGAAGGGAAAATATGAATTATCTTTAAGAGACATTGTGTGCACCCCTCCCGTCACCCTTAGCCTTTAGTCAAGGCTCTATATGGCTGGGAGTTCGATCCTACATAATGATTATCCCACTTGTACTGTTGTACCCACAACATATTACATAGAGTGTATTGAGCTGCCATACATAGCCTCGCTGCGCTCGGGTCTATAGTCTCGCGCTTCGCGCTCGGTTGGGTGTTCGCGCGGGGGCCTTGACAAAAGGCTACGTCACCCTCCACTCGACCGCCACAAAATATATAATGAGTGAGTATTCTCACAGCTGAATATCATGGCGATGGCGCATCATTCTCCTTTATCATCTCCATCTCTAGTTTGCCAACATTCATTATGTTCTCCAAGCGATGTCATGATATGAAAACATTTGTTTTTACTAAGTTTATACTGTTCATTTTCTCATACAAACATGTACCTTAATAGGCAAACGAGGAGAGTGATGTTTACGAGGCAGTGATCGCATGGATCAAGCATCGTCCACAAGAAAGAAGGGAGTTGGTAACCAGTGTTCTGCAGCATATCCGATTCCCTCTACTCACACCCGTCTACCTCACAGATGTTGTCGATAAACAGGTAACAAATATTGCAATAAGATGCTGTGTTTGATAGGTTGATAGATGACGCATAAATCATCAGGACTAAATATGGAGCACCCTCTACAAATTTACGGCGAGAAAGAAATAAGATGGTGCTGCATGCAGCATGATAGCATTTCCTCTCTTTGAAACCGTATATAGATGAATAGATAACCAGACAAAAATAATGGAGAAGGCTGGTTCAACAAATTGATAGATATAATATAAAGTTAAATTTTGATTACAAATTCTGTTAAATTAAACGTTCGCATTTGCTCTGTCATATTTTGTTTACATCGAACTACTTTACAGACGTTGTCGATAACCAGATTGATTTGTCCTTTTAAAAATGATATTTTATCAGATTACCCCTAGGCAGTTAATCCGCGACAAGTCACCGGTAGAAAAAATGACTACCTATGCCAAAGAGCCATGTAGTTTCATTATTCTTTTGGTTTATCCATTTCCTTATAGCCATGCCGTTTCGAGACGGCAGGCTGTCATCGTTGATGATACCTTATCCAGAGAAGCGTCCCTTCAATATGGTGTTCCCCAGATCCGTCCTCGGACCACTTCTTTTCACCCTCTATACAGTGACATCGCTCGTCGCCATGGATTGGAAGCACACTTCTATGCTGATGATACACAACTGTATCTGAGCTTTGATCCTGTGAGCACAGACGGGGCACAGACGGCGAACGGAATGCTGCAATTGTCATTAATGCTGCAATGGTTGATATTCGACAGTGGATGGTGAGCAACTTTATGAAGCTGAACACCGATAAGACGGAATATCTCGTCCTTTGCTCTCCTCAAATGAAAATAGAAATATCTTCCCTGGAGGTTTCGGTCGGTCTAGCTTCCGTCTCCCGGGTAAATATGCACGCAACCTTGGCTTCTACTTCGATCAGCACATGAACATGGACAGACATATCTCCCATGTCTGTAAAACGGCTTACTACCACCTTCGTAAGATTGCCGCGATACGACCACTCCTCACCCGTGCTGCAGCAGAGAGCCTCATCCACTCCCTAATAACATCCATATTGGACTTCTGCAATAGCCTTCTTGTTGGCCTTCCAGCTTCATCAATAAGAAGACTTCAGGCTGTGCAGAATGCAGCTGCTCGCTTACTAACAGGAGGGAAAAAGTACGACCACATCACACCAATCCTGGAAGAATTGGCTGCCAGTTGAGTACAGGATAAAGTTCAAGGTCATACTACTGACATTCAAGGCTGTCCACGATCTGGCCCCTCAATATGTTGCTTCCTTGGTGTAAAAGAATCAGTCTCGTCCAGGGCTACGCTCGTCAGGTCTTCTTCTCCACGTCCCACGGACACGACTCCAGAAGTATGGTGATCGCCCGGTGATCGTGCCTTCTCTTCAGTTGCTCCACGCATCTGGAACTCCCTCCCTCTTGTGCTTCGCAAAATTGACAATCTTGAAGGTTTCAAAGCAGGCCTAAAAACATTTCTTTTCAAGCAATATGTGCAGTAAATTGAGTTTTTGGAGGAGCGGCGCCTTTGAATGTTTGAACAGATAAATGGCGCCATACAGTGCTGTGGATCATCATCATCATCATTCTAGAACATTCCAAGAAACATATAAATCGACACCAAGATTATTAAAATCGGCCAACTCGATCAGTCAATTTGTATATAAAAAATTATCCTTTTGGCGGCCATCTTGGAAAATGTCCGCCATGTTGGAATTTCGCTTGTCTAAGTGTTTTTTTCTTTCTTCTTTTCATTAGTGTCCCTAATGTAGCCTACATACCAAGTTTGTTGCTTGTATCAAACTTTGAACGATTATTACACTTATCTGCTCTACTATTACAGCCTCTGATAAAAACAAGTCATGAGAGTCGAGATCTGGTAGACGAGGCGAAGCGGTTCCATCTGAGACCCGATTGCAGAGCGGAGATGTACGGGCCTCGATTCCAACCAAGAACAGGTAACCCTGGTTACACGATGCTAGTGTGCAATAGTACTGCTTTAAAGGACCTAAAGAATACAACGTACTTTGGCACTTATTCCATAGTTGATGACTTGTAACATAGGTCTGCCGAAAAAAAATCCATGAAAATAAACACAGTAGTGACTAATTTTCTGATGCCAAATCTCATTTAGCAGCCAATTTACGCCCCACCCATATTTAGGGTCCAGAATCGGCAGCGTGATTGACACGTGATTGACAATTCATTGGCTTACGTCATATGACGCGTCATCTACAGAATTTAGTTCATTAGTCCGTTCTTTAGATGACGTCACATTTTTGCGATTTAAAAGGGGCGTTCCCAGGACAATTAGATATTTACTAATTACTGCAAAATTGATTGATTTCATGAGAAATGAGTGCCAATTCCTTTTTCTTCAGAAAAAATTACGTATAGAGAGCCGAATTGTGAAAATTAGGCCATCTAGACGCTGTACAGTCCCTTTAAATAATATTTGTATAATTATTGTAGATATGCATGATACGGTATGGTGAATACAAATCACGGAGAAACCATACATTCTTTGCTCATTTTCAGTTATATTATATATTTCTGGTCATTTTCCCTATGTTTGAAATAAAAATGAAACTAAATATCTAACATTTGAATTTTCTTCGTCATGGTTATTGTGTAGGTGGTGACGTACGACTCGTTGCAATTGGTGGATTCGGGTTAATGCGCCAAGCACTCCCCTTGGTCGAGGAATTCAACCCAAAGGTTTCTGAGTGGCGACCCCTTCCTGTGAGTATTTAACGTATTTATACCGACATGACCGAATGGTGAATCTGGGGTACTCACTAGGTGTCGATGACATTATAAATATGTGTATAATATTTACTGACTTTCAGTGGTGTATGAGATATATTTCATGAGCTATATAATTATGATCATATTGCATGAATCCTTGTTGAAATGACCAGATTGATGTATTGTGCTTCGTGCGAAATTCGTGTCCATCGCATGCGAACAAATTCATCATGTTTCCCTTTATGAAACTCTCATAACTTTCTTTCTTTTATTATGATAATCAATCAATCAATCCATAAAGTAAACCAATGATTTTATGAATTAAGAAATAGATATATCATTGTAAATAAATATGTACTTAATTAAACACATGCATACCATTATGTTGTTATTCAGGGTCTTGAACACGGGAGGCGGTATCTCGCTACGGTAGCCCACAACCAACGCATCTACGTGATTGGTGGATATGATGGCACGTCACGATTAAGTTCTGTCACATGTCTAGACTTCGCCAATCAGGACGGTACCGAATGTAGCTGGGTTTCTCTTTCTCATTTAAGCGTCGACAGAGGGCTTCCGGGAGCCGCCACATACAATGGTACAATTGACAAGAACATGGCGTGGTGGGGCGTGGTTATGTATAAATGAATCAACATGGCAATAGCTACATAAATATTGCAAAAAAGAAAATACATAGTAAATGATACATTGATAACAAATTAATAAAATGTATGGATATACATAGAGACAACATTTATAATGATCGTTGTGTATTCGTTTCTCGTTATAAAATATAACTGATAATATATACGTATTATAATTAACAGAAAATATAGGTAACACGTACATTTTTGTCAAACCAAGGAATAGGATCGTGACATTATCAATGCGACAAAATATACCAATGATAGGGCAAATCAAAGTTTATTCTGGACTACCCAATATTTATTATGAAACAGATAACAACAATGGGCACAATTAAGTCATACAAATGAACCTTTTTGTGAATATAGTGATATGAATTATATGTACATGAAAAAAGAGCAAAAGAAAAATAGGGTTTATCCGGGATTCAAACCCAAGACTCCCGGAGAAACCCTTTTTTCTTTGCTATTTTTCATTTAAATTATATATTTCTGGTCAGTTTCTCTATAATATGTTGGAAATATGTTTTAGATATGATTTACGTAGCCGGCGGTTTCGACGGAATTTCGCGCCACAACTCCGTCGAGTGCTACGACCCTCGCATTGACCGCTGGACACCGGTCACTCCGATGGGGCAGTGTCGCGAAGGGGCGGGGCTGGTGGCGACCAATGACCGCCTGTACGTTGTAGGGGGCTTCGACGGATCCACAATCATCAGCTCGGTGGAGGTGTTCGATCCGAAGAGCGGCCAGTGGGCGTCTGCTCCACCAATGAACGTCAGGAGGTCTGGTAAGGGCAAGAAAATAAGACCCCGTTTACAGTGAAAAAAAGGCCGGGCCGAGACGCGTCTCGGCCCGGCCTTTTTTCACTGTAAACGCTCAAAAGGCCAAATGCGGGGCCAAAAGTGGCCGCGCATTTGGCCCTGTTCTGGAGGTAGTCTCGGCCCCGCTTTTTCTCACTGTAAACGCACGCAGGGCCAAATGCGGTACCAAATTGGGAAAACAATTCATTGCAAATAACGCGCCTTTGTTCTGTGACCCCAGCGTGCCCCCAAAATAATGGTTTGTTTACATGCAGAGCGCCACTACGACAAGATATTGAAAGGGCGGCCGGGCCGCGAGGGCCGAGACCGCCACTGTAAACGCACCAAAATTGGGGGGCCGAGTACCGCAATTTAAGCAGTACAGCCCGGCCCTGCACTGTAAACGGGGTCTATGTCTCATGTATAGATTGAAATCAGTCGGTAATATCAGGAATACACTCCCATATCCATGGTAATATCACCCTCCCTTCCCGTTAAAGTGATCTAGTAAAAAAACCGTTGTTGGCATGTGCAGTTATAGTGATGAATGGTTTGTATAATGCGTAGTTCTGTGATCTGATATGTATACACTAAGTAATGTGTGAACACTTCACGTCAAAAGGATGTTATATGGCCGAGTAATGAGCGAAAACACAAAGTGATATTCACCAAACTCATTGCACTAAATTTGTAGCCTACAGAGTTATGACTATCCAGTGGATAGTTAAAAACCGAACACTTCAATCGTAATTATCTGTCTAACGAAAGGGAAATTCTAAAAACCAAAACATGGTCCATGCTTCTATTGGTAATACGAATACAACAAGGTATGAGAGAACGATTCGATTTCTAATTAAGTTTTGTGGAATTGGTCAATATTCCTTTAATTGGATTTCATGTTTGGTACAGGAAGATGTCTGCCATGAACCCGACTTCGCCACTGTTATGTTTGTTTCTTGCCAAAATAATATTAAACAAAAAGTTATGGTGTAACTGTATTAACATTCAAAGCCATTTTAGGGGTCGAATATGAGGATCCATTCATGTAAAATAATGTTCGTTATTGATACAGGATGCCCCCTCCCACACCTTTGATATAAGTGATGCACCCTCTTTCACGGTCCCATGTTTGACTATTTTGACTATAATACAATGTCACTATCACGTAATTTATTTCAAAATATTTTCAAAGGAGCCGGTGTCACAGTGGCCAACGACACCATCTACGTGTTTGGCGGGTTTGACGGGTACGAGCACCTGTCGTCGGCAGAGTGCTTCAACCCCAGGACCAATCGGTGGACCGTCCTGTCAGATATGAACACGGTGCGCAGCTACACGGGAGCGGCAGCTCTACATGGACGTGTCTGCGCCATTGCAGGGTAAATGAGCAATTTGACAGTACAATATAAAACATAAGGGGGATAATCTGTGAACAAAATAATAAAGAAATACGTGAGATGTGCCCTCCCCCCCCCCCCCCCCCCCCCATCAGTCCAACCACGCTACGCCACTAATGAGTACAGTTATTTAGTGCCGTAACTACTGTGGAGGGGTGGGGGCATGGTGACATACCCAATCAAAAGGCAAACAAGAAATAAAGGGAAACAAAAACAACGAAGGAAAAAAATGAGTAATACTCTCCTAATTCCCCCATCTGTAGATCACGATATGGCACTGATGATATTTTGTTATCAAAAAAGTATTTACAGACCCATAATATTTGTAATTCATCATGACTTGTATGTATACAATATACTCGAATTTTGAAGTGGATGCTGGTTTTCATCAGAATTCCAAGACATATCCAAAAACATAATAATGTAGGTATATCTTTTGTAAAATGTCATCACCTCATGCATAATTATGTTTGTTTTCTATTATGACTCTAACAATGATTGTACAGCTATGACGGGCAGTCCCTACTCGACTCGACGGAGGTGTACGATCCCTGGCGGGACAAATGGAAGATCCAACCAACTAAACTGACGGAGAGGAGATGCGATATGGGCGTCGTAGCAGTCAGACTAACGTGACACTTCGACCAGCTATCCGGAAGAGTCTTATTTTATCTTCAGACTGACTGACATATCATATCAAAGAAAATGCAAATTTTCAGCGTTTCACACGTACAAATTTACAAACGCGATTGGTTAATCGCGATTACAATCAGTTACGGATCATTCACACGGCGAAAATTTACTCGCTCATTTGCGATTCACGAATCGTGTTTGGCCAAGCTTGCCTGCCAATCAACCAGTTACCAACTATGTATAATGTGCGCGCGCTGAAAGAAAAAGGTCAGGCTATGCACCGCCTAGTCCGGAAAGATCAGACAATGTTTCGAGGGTTCTTTGACGATTTTGGAGGGGATTGCATGACGTCATAATATTAAAAGACCCCTCCAGAACGAGATGGATTTTTCTGTCTAAGCACCGCCAAGCGCACCCCTAATCGTCTTTTAGAGGTCAAACCATTCACACGTGGAAATCGCAGCGCGATTGCGATCGAATTTGATTGGAAAATACATCCGGAGCTCGATTGTTAACTCGTGTTTGGAAAATCCATTCACACGTACCAAAATAGCACGTTTGCAATAATTTTTGTTTGCAGTAATCACGATTGTAAACGAGTTTTCAGGTAAATTTGAAAAGGTTGCATCAACCCTCCGCCAGTTTGTGCACATGTCAACAAAATTCGGAGTCGTAAATCAGATGCACGTCAGCATGGTAATAGTACTACCAGGCAGACGCTCCATCTTGCAAACCCCTTGCAAACACCTTGTACACGGTTAGAAATACATGTACACTGGCTCAGTGTTATGAAATGCGCACATACTATAGCTCTTAGTTACAAACCGTGGTATATTATTTCAAACTGTCATAATTATGAGTTACAAAATCAAAAGTACAAAGGGTTCTGCAAAATAAGATAACTTTATGCGGGCAAAATAAGTTTTATACATGTATAATCAACATGAGATGTACAGTATATCCCCTGTATATCATTTGTATGACAGGGGCCGCGGAAGCGGGGGGGGGGGGGGGGGGGGGGGGGCTGCAGCCCCCCCCCCCCCCCTCCCCACTTTTTTGGCTAAAAACATAGAAATACATAAGCACAAAATAATAACTATAATAACCGCCCAAATGTGGTCAGCCCCCCCACTTTCAAAACCTTTCCGCGGCCCCTGTATTACTATATGTTGACCTGGGTCTGCATGGCCTGTGAAGGTCGTGTGTTCGATCGATGTCCACGGCACTGCAGCCACGATTGTCATTCAACAATTATGTTGCCCCCCTCCCCTCCCTTTCTAACATGCAGGTGAAATAAAGATACATGACGGTAGGCGAAATATGATTGAGTATATCGTAATATATTGTCTTGTTTTGTATCATGCATTTAAATAATAGCTGCATGGGTCGAGGATTATAATGCCACTATAGCGCTCTGAGATGACTTGATTATATAAATCACGTTATGGGCGCTATGCTTATTGCTATAATAACTATCACGATGATTATCTTATATATTAAACCGATGTTTAAATCACCGTAAAACTATTTCAATGTATACAAATAGCACTACAGTAGTACAGCATGTACTATTTTGACCAATATGATAATAATATTGTAGGCCTATAATTTTATATTCATGTATTTTGATAATGGTTATATCCCCATTATGTTTGTAAAAGCTGCTAATGGAACGAAATAAATGATTGATTGATTGATTTTGTGCAAATTATCATTATTTATTTGTAATGTTTTGTTGGAAGCAAGAATAAAATTGAAACAAATTGAATATCATGTATAATTACGATCGATTACTTTGCATGCTTGTGTATATTATAGTTCTGGGGTCGGGAGAGGGGGGGGGGGGCGCACGTAGCTGCCATCGTGATTCGAATATGACTTTGAGTGTGTGTGTGTTTGTTCGCTATAGTTTGTTTGTGTGGTGAATGTGTGCTGTACTCATGGCCCTGGGAAGCGGGGGTGCTGGGGGTGCTGCATCACCCCCGGAAATTTAGCAAATAGCAAAACAAATTCGCCGCTTCGCGGCTCGTGGACGAAAGTGACAAAAAGGTGAAACAAAACCACTTACGGGGGTTTAAAATAGGCAAAAAAAGTCGCCGCTTCGCGGCTCGTCGACAAAAGTGAAAAAAAGGTGAAAACAAATTCGCTTACGGGGGTCAAAATAGCCCAAAAAAGTCGCCGCTTCGCGGCTCGTCGACAAAAGTGAAAAATGGTGAAGAAAAAAAATCGCTTACGGGGGTTCAAAATAGCAACAACAAAAAATCGCCGCTTCGCGGCTCGTGGACGATGCTCTGCATCGTCATTGGGTCAAACCCCCCCTTAGCAAAAAGCTAGATCCGCCCCTGCAAACCCTCCCCCCGCTAGGTGGCTTCGCGCCCTCAAAGTATAAACTTTCGCCCTCCCTAAGAAAATACCCTGGCGCCGCCCCTGTAGTATGGTACAGTTTACCTAATGAAGAATTTTATCAAAAACTGCAAAATGATTGGCCATTGTTTTATTTTACAGCTAAAAATGAAATATTTAAAGTTCGAAATCCTATGGGTTCGGAGGTCTCAGCCGCGGCACCCGCCGTCCGACAATTATCTGCTGCACAAAATCAGACGTAAAGGTCAGTTGTATGTGTGTATTGCACTGGCTGCATGTAGAGGACAATAGACATTCTCTCGCAGGATCTCAGGATCGGCTTGTAACGCCAAAAGGAGGCGACCTCGTGACGCATGACCATAGGAGAATGTGTGTGTTCAACAATCAGTACGCTTTTCGATGCACAAAAGACCTCTGGGCTGCCGGTCTACTAGCTTGGTCTCGGCTTCGAAAATTTTACAAAATAACCCCCCCCCCCCCCCCCCCCCCCCCCCTTGAAAAAATCCTGGGTACGCCACAGGTATACTGTATATAAGGGCAGTGGCGTAATGGGCAAACACTTTTGGGGGGCATAACCAATTTTTTGCGAGGGAGCGAAGCGACTGAGCGGGGGGGAGGGTGTGGGAGGGAGCTGTTGCATGTTTGGACTTGAAACTGTGCAATCTGATGCATACCTAGAAAGGAAATTCTGACTTGACGACATGTACTATAATTATGTAGGTCAAAAAATTGATATTTTTTATTTCGGGGGCTCCATTTTCGGGGGCTATACTTTTCCAACTTTCGGGGGCTACAAATTTCCGGGCTCTTTTTCGAATTTCAGGGGCTACTAATAAGCTATAATGCTGTAAGTGATTTTTATAAGCATTTGATCACAATCCAAACAGAAAAATCCCACAAAAAATCCCCCCCCCCCCCAAAAAAAAAAAAAAAAAAAAAAAAAAATCGGGGGCGAATTTGGGCATTTCGGGGGCGAATTCGCCCCTCCGCTCCCGTGTATTTTTTCGCTGATTTTTGTTGGTAAGTGCGTCATGATTCGACCGACCGGAAAAGAGTTTGTATTTGTTTCATAAAGAACAAAACAAATATGCACCCCCAAAATAATAATAGCAAAGTGACATATTATACAGTTCAACAGTGCATCAAAAGCCACATTATGTATGAAACAACACGAACAAAGTATTCCAGACGTAGACAAGACCGATTCCCGAGGGAGCGAAGCGACCGAGAGGGGAAGGTGATGGTAAGGGGGGGGGGGGGGGGGGGGGGGTGTCCGTCCGTGCACGGTAAGAGTGTTTTTGCAATGTTTTACTCGAAATGATGCAATCTGGTGCATACTTATATATAGGACGGAAATTTGACTTGACATGAAGTAAAATCTGAGTTATCTTGTCTAAAGAAATACATTTTTTTTCCAATCACTGGTATCGAATTAGATATAAGCCATGATTGAATGTTATTTTTTTTTTGGGGGGGGGGGGGGGGGCAAGCGCCCCCCAAGCCCCCCCCCCCCCCCCACCAGTACGCCAGTGTATAAGGGTGAAATTAAAATCCCTGGGTTCATACAAATTGAATCGATAGGCTATATCGATGACATAGAGCTGTAATACAACAGATACAGCTATATACAGGGTGGCCCCCAAAAAACGGAACGGGGCACTTCCCAAAATAAAGTAACAAAATGAACATGTCCATCGGATAGGGAGTCCTTTTCAATGAACAACGATACCAAGAAAAGTAATTTTGGACGTGTAGTTTTTGTTTTAGGGCGCTTTGAGTGAGACCATGTCAGGTTCCTATTTTTGTCAACTTTCAGTCCCGCTTTCAGTCAGTGCATTGTCTGATAAATGAGACTTACTGCCCGGCATATTATTGACCAATTATGCCCATTCTCTCGGCACCGCTCGGCATACAGCTGAATGCACACTAACAATGGCGCGCGGAATACTCGCATGTTCAATGGTATGTCGGGCAGTAAGTCTCATTTATCAGGCACTGACTTGGTAAACAAAAAGGAACCTGACATGGTGTTACTCACAGCGCCTAAAACAAAAACTACACGACCAAAATGACTGTTCTTTGTATCATTTTTCATTGGAAAAGACACTCTATCGTATGGACATAATCATTTTGTTACTTTATTTTGGGAAGTGCCCCGTTCCATTTTGGGGGTGGCCACCCTGTATAATGATCAATGATGTAGAATGAACACTTGGCGTACCATACTTTGGTCGTTCGAGGCCGCGGGGTTTAGTTGGATCGCGCGCGCCGCGCCACGCGGGCTAGTCCGGGCGGGCCGGGGCGCGGCCGCGACGGGGCTTGGCGATTGTTTACTGGGCCTAGCTAGCTAGCCTGGGCCGGCGGTAGATTTGAATGATCTCCCGCATGCAATTCAACGCAGCATGCTCAGCTAGCTATCTTTTAGCTTGCCTTTAGTCGTTTAGATACGGCCGTTTTACTGCTCATGCAGGTCAGAAGTCAGGACACGTCAACGTCAACACATCATTCAGAAGTCAGAATCAGATTCAGAACACATCTACGGCTACGCCGGCCTGCGGAGTACGGGTACAAAATAATGAAATGGTCCTGGATTCTGGAAGTCGTGAAATTGGAAGTGTACGTGGTAATGGTATGTACTGCTGCACTGGCCTGGCACTGCAAGTTCAGAAGGTGGAAACTGTGCTGGTAAACAACATGACAATCCATATTTAGTTAAAGCCGGTACACTTGAGTATTGGTACTTCCCAAAGTCACCTGGGTGAACTATTTACTTTCACTTTGTAGATGTGGTACTACATGCATCTACTTATGATTATGAAGTTCATTGTCGAAATGAAATGGATTTATTGTCAATAATATTAATAATCAGTTCAATATTTACATTACAATTTAGTCATACTTAGACTTAGTCATGATGAAAGTATTCAACTTAATACAGATTTATGAAACATCTTGTCTTGAAATTAACAATATAATCTAAAGAATTGACGAAAGCGGCTAACAAAATAGCACAGACCACAGTACACACATGACACAGTGCTCATCGAGGTAAGTAGCAAGAACTGCTACCGTTTTTCCTTGTACCCCCGGACCATTCCACTCTGGAATTCACTGCCATCAAACATTAAAACGGCGGATGCTTCTACATTTAAGGATCTGCTTGAAAAGGCAGAAATCTAGTGCATAGCCTTGGGCTTGATTGCATGAAGGCCTGCACGTTTATAGCCACCATCTGGAGGCGATTTGTGCAGTATTAACAAGACAAGACAAGAGGTTATACTTATAGCCCCTGAAATAATGAATTCCACAAACAAAATACATTTCAGCTGAACTAACTTATTTAGAAATTGAATTTGTATCAGTTAAACAAATAAAATAAAAAATAAGTAGATAAAACATGTATACAATTTAAATAAATGTATATTTATTTAAATATACTGTATAGCAAGGGGTTGCAATACCGAACGGGTTGTATTACCGTACATGCAAATTCCAATAGGAAAAACGTTCGAATTTTTGAAAGTTGAATTTGAAAGTCGGCATTAACAGAGGATAATAAATGGATGTTTAGCAAACATTTTCCACCATTTCCCGAAGAAAATAAGCGCCCTGAGGCGTTATACGCGCATTTTGCCGCGCACCAGTGGCAGCGCGCATGTCAATGACATTCCCATGCAAAACAGTCACGTTTGGTGTGTCCGGATAATACAACCCGGTTTGTGCGCTCCAAAAAATTCTGCTTTCTTGAAAGGGTGCCGTAAAAGTTCAATTTGCGTAAGTTTGCCGCTTTTTTCTACGAAATAAGTTAGCAATTCTTTATCTTGAGAATATATAGATCACTTATTTGTGTTTTATTCATATCTCTGTTCTTCATGTTGATCGTTGTCATGGCGTAAAGAAATGGTATCCGGTAATAGGACCCGATACCATACTTGCTACAAATGTACTGTTCATGTTTTAGTGCTTGGCAAAAACTTTTCCACATTTTCTCTTTAAAATTAAAGTCATCAGACAGTAGTTGGTTCCACAATATAGTCCTGATATGAATATGATAATTATAGATTGTTTCCCAACGTTTGTTTCAATTTTGATGTTTTAAATAATAAAACATACATGACGTGAGAATCATTCCCTTACGAATGCTCTCAGTAAAATTTGATTTCAAAATATTTTATTTATATATCGTCTGGCTAGACTTTAAAGGTAAAGGCCAGTTTTGGAAACGCCCCCCTCTCAAAAAAATGAAATGGAAGCTCTTATTACCAATAATGTGAAACAATATAATTGTACTAATATAGGATTATCCAAATTTGGCCAAGAAACCGCCTACTAATTGATATATTTGCAAAATTATAATTTTATCGTCTGCAGATAGAGATCGCCAGCTCGGAATCGCCCATTACGCTACATACAATGAGCACGTGCGAGTACACGAGGTGTTCGCTATATACGGGCTTGTCCCCAGCTTGTCGATATCTCCCCCAGCGCTAGCGGCGTGGACAGGTCCGAACTGGCGGTGGATTTATAAATTTCACAGGCGGATATTGGATTTCTTCCGATATTTCTGTATTTGACGATGCTTAGGTTCCGATTTTACCACACAAGCCCTATATACTTATTCAACAATAATGATCAATATAGATGTATTCGGCTTCTTTCCCAAAACTGGAATTCATCTATAAAAAAAAATTATACATAAAATGCTTTTAAAAACTTCTTTAAAAAAAAATTCAAGAGGTTTTTTAAATAGTTGTTGATGATATCTCTATTTAATCATTATTTTAACAAACCATCACAATTTTGTATGAAAAATGGTTGAAACTAATGATTTTTTTAGAGAGCGTCCTCTTGAGTTGTAACAGATATTTTTGAATGATAACCGGGTTTTTACTTAGTTGTTTCTAATTTTCTATACCTTATGAGTATGGTGAGTTATAACTAATAGTTTGTACTGTAATGTTGCAGGTTTTGGTTAATAAAATTCAGTCTGACCAAAGCTCCACGTTCCCTTTAAAGGGATCTAGTAACTTTGTTGACATGCGCAAAAAGTGATGAGTGGTTGATATACAATGTATATTGTTGTTATCTAATATGTCTACCGGGTGTTGTGTGAAAATTTCAAGTTAGATGGACGTTATATGGCCGAGCAATGAGCAAAAATGCAAAATGATATCATTAACTCATTGCACTCGCTTTGTACACGGTTATGATGATCCAGACTTGGATTATTGAACATCTGAACACTTCAATCTTAAATTTCTTTTTTAACAAAAGGAAAATTTGAAAAAATGAAACCTGCCACATGCTTTTTTTGTTAATACGAATACAACAAGGTATGCAGGAACCCGGGGGGGGCACTCAAATTATTTTTTGACGGGGGTGTGCCGCACGGAACTCAGAAATGGGGGTCTGAAGAGCTAACTACAAGCACAAAATATAGGGTCTTTGGAGCTACAAAATCCCTTAAACGCACAAAATATAGGGTCTTTGGAGCTACAAAATCCCTCAAACGCACAAAATATAGGGTCTTTAGAGCTACAAAATCCCTGAAAGGGGAGTTAAGGGGTCTAAGGAGCAGACTAAAACTACAAAATACATAGACTCAGAGATTCCAAATACCTACGGAAACCCTCAAAAAGGCTCAAATTGTAGTCTAAGGAGCCGAACTAGAAGAAGAATAATGGATTTGGCGCTACTCAAATACAAAGCCAAGTCATTCCGGGGGTCTATGGAGCCAAACTAGAAGAAGAATACAAGTATTGTCGCTACTCAACTAGTCATTCCGAGGGTCTATGAAGCGGAAAGTTTTGAAAATCGGGTATCTTTAGAGCTGTGATTGAGTGTGAAAAAGGGGGTCTTTTAAGCGGCACATACCCGTCTTACATTATACATGAGTGCCCCCCCCCCCCCCCCCCCCCCCGGGGCAGGAACCTCTAAAATTCCAATTAGATTTTGAGGATTTGAATAATGTTACTAAGGCCGGTATAAGAGAACTACTAGAGTTCCAAATAAATTTGACTATTAAGGACAATGAAATCTGGACAAATTGTTGTATGCACTATAAGTATTAAGACACTAAATAGGATGAATAGTCCCTGAAAATTTGAGGGGGGGGGGGGGGGGGGATTCGGGGTTGCAGAATGTTACCCCCAATTAACAATTGGTACAAATTTCCTCTTCAGAGACTTATGTGTTTCCTTCTTTATTTGCAGGTAAAACCAATTCTGATCCAGCAATCTGATGAATGAGTTGTTACAGAGAACAAGCCAGACATTCCAAAGGAAACATGGATATGGGATCATATGCAGCAGCAGTGGAAAAGCATCTTCTCAACAAGAAGAAAAAGAAATTAATGTGCCATAAAAGTGCATTGAGGGGCATAAAAGTTGGTAATGTAAAACTGACAGAAGATCAGAAGAGAAATTTAGAAGAGGCCTTCCTGAAATCACCCCCTCCAAAATTTCTGATACGAGAATCAAACATAATTCTAAGAAAATGCTATCACAGTGCAACTGAGAAAATAAAGAATGTGTTGAAAAATGATGAGACGGGAAAGCTGGGTCACATCTTAAATAAGATTAGGAAAGGCCTTACCAAAGCAGAAATCTTAGCCGTCAATGACAAAAATTCATTCATGCTGGATATTTCAGGTGAGGAACATACTATCATCAGCATTAGGCAGAAAGATGACAAGGATTGTGAAATGCATACCAAAGTGTACCACTATCTACTTCTTGAAGGTTTGCGAGACATTCTGTTGCGCCTTAGGAAGAGGGGACCAATATTGCTTGAAGATTTACTTATACTGATTGCACAAAGAAGTGCCCCTCGGGTGTTGCATATTCTAGGCAAGACGATGGAAACATTTGAAAGGACAATCAAGAGTTACCCAAAGCTCTTCATGGTCGACGGAACGCAAGTGGAACTTGGAGAGGTTCCAGTGCTGACATACTCTGCAATTGTTGCAGATTTCCAATCGGCTGTCTGCACAATTGAGAGCTTCATGAGCAGACACAGAGCTATCCCTGATGAAGATCCATGGCTTATTTTTCAGGACATTCTTTCTCCCGCAGAAATCCTAGCAGTTGGAAACTACAAGCAGACGGTCATCAAGAAATACAACAAAGTCGAAAATCTTACCTCAAGAGCGAGTGTTGTAGTTGACAGCACCCTTGCAAATGCCCTTGACAAAATTAAGAGCATCATCGATAGAGATACTCACCCAGACGGATGTAGCGTTGGGAAGGTGAAGCACCTGGTGTTGAAGCTGTGTACACTTCAAGAGATAGCAGCTGTTGGGGACAATTACACCAAAGTCAGAAAGACCCTGTTGGCGTTCCCAGCCCACTTTGAAATTCTTGAAGACGAAAGAGTGTGTCTTGTACCTGATGCACCCGATACTTTTGCCTTCGGAGATCCTTGCACCTATAGCGATGCAGACCGCTTTCTAGAGGGCCACCTTGGTGATGATCTTTCATCGGCCTCAAGATCAGACTGGAATTCTTGCAGTGAGACAGATGATGATCTAGACACTACATTGGTTGCTCAGTGGGAAGCGATCGACAGACAGAAGTTCTCCATGTGTCATCCACCCTGTGATGATGAAGTAGAGTCTCTTGGAAGTGAGAGTGTCTCAGACTCGAGATCCGTTGACCTAGGCTCAATCACTGACAGTGACGTGGAAGATGTATGCATCGATGATGTTGGCTGCAACACCATTACCCTTCTTCATGTAAGTATTATTATAACCATAATTAGCCAATTCCCTCCAAGATTCCGGAACCCTATAGATTTTGGTCTTAGCCCACCAGGTTCCCGCAGTCAGTAGGTAAGTTAATTTTGATTTGGAGAACCATTTAACTATTAAATAGCATCATACAACAAGAGCTCTACATTAAGTGTAGGAACAGTACATGATTGTAGGTTATTTTAGCAGATTTTAAAACTGTATGAGGTCATTTTCTCTTTTTTCTCATAATTTTGCTTTCACAGAATAAGTATCATTTCTGTCAACTGGTACAGGACCATCTCTCCAGAGCTCCTACACTATTCTAGCCGTCTCTGCATCCAGTGGTTCTTTGCCACTCTTTGGGATGGAAATGTCTGTGCCATTCACTTTCCAGTTTTGTCCTGTGTGCCTCTGTAAATCCAATGAAAATTTCCCATAGCGAGTACTTTGAAGGATTGTCCTAAAATCTTGTCAATATGAGGTTATATGTCTCATTTCGTTCTCATCATTTTGTTTTCACAGAACAAGGACCATTTCTGTCAACTGGTACGCCACCATCTCTCACAGAGCTCCTACCCTATTCTAGCCGTGTCTGCATCCAGTGAGTGGTTCTTTGCTGCTCTTTGGGATGGCATTGTCTTTGCCATCGACCTGGCCAGGTTGTCAGGCATGCGTCCCCCTACGACTCAGCTGAACCAGAGTGAAGGCAGCAGTAGCAGCGCTTCCATGGACTTCTTGATGGACAAGTCGGTTCTAAAGGTTGGTCCAGCTTCTGTTGTAACTGCTTACTGTGTGGATCATGGTAGGTCATAGATCATGGTAGGCTACATTGACCTGATCTGGACCGTCCAAGACAGACAGAGACAGGCTGATAGGTGCTTTTCAATCCACTATGTGGACTAGTACATGATGAAGTTAGGTTGAAGTTGTGCCTATGTGCCACCACAAAATCTTGTACCAGATTTCTTGAATGCCAGTTTGGGGATTGTTCTGTCTATGAATCTGGTAGTGGATAAGACGACATATTCATGTCCCAGTCGACAGCCGCATGGTGGATGTACATGGGTCCTATTGTCCTGTTGAAAAGCACCCGGTCTTTGTCCCAGGTAGCATTTAGGAATGTAATGTAATTGGCCCAATACTGGTAATCCATAAAAGAGATTGATTTTACTTTTAAAACCTAAACTATATTCCTCAGAGAGTAGTAATAATCCTAGCTTTTTGACGAGCCTTCATGTCTGAAAGTCATAAATTACTTGTGGAAGACTACATCTCTTTCTGTTGTTTTGACACTATAGCATTTATTAGTTGAATATGTAGATTGATTAATCATTTTCCATTGTTTGTAGTTGTCTAATGGAAGACAAGTCAATGTTTTTGATAGATGTTTAATAGTGGCATTTTGTTTGGATAACATCTAAACTAAGGCTGAGTCGGTTCGGTCGATCACACCGGTTACCGACCGTTTCAATCGGGACCCGGTTCGGTATATCGGGAAACGGTGCCCCGAACAAAAAAATAAATAAATAAAATGTTAAAAAAGAAATTAAGATTATCACTTAATGTTTGGTTACTGTTTATTTATGGGAAAGGCAGTATAACTTATTTGTTAAACTGATGTAACTTTTAATTTTTTAAACGTTTTTCGGCACCGTAATTAACGAGGCTTTTGCCACGCACATGCACACGTGAGTATAGTCGAAGTGACGCTAACAACGCCCGTTGCCGCGCCACGCAACGTACCCGTGTCTATCCGGATATTCCAAGTGATCAAAATTTGCGTGCGGGGCGGCGCGGCGCGGCGGGCATTGACAGTGATAGACTTACCAAGTATGATTTGGGGGAATCATACTCACGTAAGTCATGTTGTTATACTAATCTAACATGATTTATTTTGTTTTCATTTACAGAAGTAACAGAACACATCAGATCAAGGGGATCAAGAAAGACCTGAAAACGGAGTATAAAAGAAACTGAGCGGATGTCCAGAGATGGTCTTGACGGAAAATGAGGGCAACGAAATATTAAGAATACAGTCATGTACTATGTAGGCAATATGATTGACATATAAATTAATTAAATCATTTGGCAGTATGACGTTATGAACCATAATCCATTTATTACTAAGACTGGATTGAAAGCCTTTTTCTATATTTAGGATCGAAAATAAAATAAATACAGAAAGGGAAAAGGGCGGCAAAACGGCATCAGTTACTGGAGAAAAAAATGAAGTTTAATAAATTGAATACGATTACAAATATTCTTATACTATATTAATTATACATAATCAAATTAATTATGAGTAACCCGGCTATCTAATGCTTGAATATGGTCACGCTGATAATTTGTACGAAGATGAATAATTGGAGGACTATGAATGGATGATATAAATGATGATCGGAATTTTTGAATAAAGATTTTGAATCTGAGGAGTGATGATTCTGATGCGTGATGAGCATGACTTGGTGAAATAAAAGTAAACGGACGATTGTGGCCAAAAACTATGTCGTGTGCGTAGATCGTTTGATACTGATGATTATTATTCAATAAATGTGGGTGTGTGTGAATCGGGGCTTCTGATCTGCATGCAGCATGCAATGCAGCGTGTTTCATTTTCCTACCGTTTCCGACTGTTTATGCGGACGTCGGGGAAAGCTGCCGAGTAATGCTGTCATACATAATATGATATGAAATCCGGCGAGAGGGGAGAGGGATTGGAAATACGGCGAGAGAGGGGGAGAGAGGCGGAGAATAACTTCAGTCGGACACCTGACATGATTCCGCGATCAACGACTCTCGTAAAAACGCAAGTAGTGCAAAGGCTCTGCCTTGTTATCTTGTTCGTTACATATTATAAATTACTTATATCATATCGTGCACACAAGTCTTGTATTTATTTTCTTCTCATTGGATAAATCATGCAGAACTTTGAAGGAAGGTGTGAGATTGCAACTTGGGAAATAATTCAAGGAAGGGAGTATAACAGGGGTGTCGATCCTGGGGGGGCAGGGGGGGGGGGGGGCGGTCGCCCCCCCAATGAAAATATTGGGGGGGCGAACATATCATTTCGCCCCCCCCCCCCCCCAATAATTCCGAAAATGAGGAAGAAAAAAATCGAGTGATATAATGCCAAAGAGGGGAAAGACACATTTATCAATAATTAATCTTCAAAATAGCCGTTTTTTAGTTTGAAAAGGACTGTAAATCTTTTTTTTTTTGCCGCGCGCTTCGCGCGCATACAGTTTCTCATATTGCAAGTTTCATTTGGGTTGCGGGAACTCACCTTTTGAAATGTGTTGAGCAGCGTAATTTCTCAAACGCACACCTCAAACGAAGTTTATTAAACCCTTATCTATAGATGGCACACCGTCACAGAAAATAAAATAATCTCGGTACATATGCGCTGAACGCAAATCAAATTGGAATATCATGTCCCCCCACATTTGAAAAAGGAGCAGATTGTCCCCCTCCCTTTGTCATTATGTATGTTTGGTTCCATACCTATATACTTCATATTACGTGAAATATCTGTCTCAGGTGTGCACCAAATCGCACAATTTCACGCCCCAAAATACAAAAGCTCCCTACTGTGGGAGGGGGACACCCCCTCCCACACCCTCCCCCGCTCGGTCGCTTCGCTTCCTCGCAATGTCTCCCCTACACTTTTGAGAAATTGTTGACGCACTTGTTTAGTTTCATGGGAGCCCAATGCCCTAGACTATATCGATGGCTCTATACTAAACCTTGGGGCCTGTAGATAATGTTTCCTGGCACAGATAAATGTTGCATGAGGAAGGGGGGTGTGCATGCTTATTCAAAATATACATTATAATTGAGAAAGTATGACATGATTATATAAACCAAAGTGGTATGACTTTATATGTGTTTGCAATTTGCATGACCTCTTTTTTTTCTCCATCTGCATACAGATTGTCTTTGATTTGCCTGCAGTGTTGGCAGAAATCAACAAATTCTGTGGAATCTCACTGGTGAATGTCTTGGATTTGAAGGTAAGTTGTAACATTCTCCTCTTTATAGTGTATATGTCCATATATTTGTAGAACAGAATACTTATTTGCAACATTTCCCCAATAATTGAAAATGTTAGAGAACATATTGCAAAATATGGTACCAGTACACATAAAAGAGCAATGGAGAACTACAATTACCTGGTAATCAAAATTCTGATTTATGTATTTCATTTTTTTTTTCTGGAGGTAAAGAGAAGGGATGGACACTTGTGTCCTTTGGTTTACTGTACCACTTTTCAAAAACAAACATTTAATTAGTCATTGGAATTATATGCTAAAATCAATGCTGCATATATGGTGGGTTACTTTTCAACTGCACACTGTACAGCAGCAAGTTAACGTGTTATAAGAACATTGTATTCAATACAAGATGTATGTAATCTATTGCCTAAAAGGCAATAAGATAGCGTAACTGTCACACGACAAAACACCCAACTCCAGGTTCTCATGGGCAATGGGTTAAAACATAATCCTTTATGTATATTCGTATAACCATGACACATTTTTGTTTCAAATCTATTCTCTTATTAAGATTGCACAGAAACTGGTACCTGAGAGAGCTGCGAGCTCAAACTACTTTGCCAGCTTGCTTAGCCAGTACGGGATTGAATCTACAAAGTAACCACAAAGTTTCATATCTATCTACCATACTGATTATCTCATAATTTCTTTAAATATGTTCTCTTATTAAGATCGTACAGAGTCTAGTACCTAAGATAGCTGCTAGCTCGAACTCCCTTGCCAGCTTGCTGAGTCAGTACAGGATAGAATCCAGTGCCAATGTTGCTGTCTGCAATGGCACAATACTGGCTCCTGCCCCGGATGACCAAATCCAAAGTGAGGAGAGAGAGGGGAGACTTCAAAGTGAAGGAAAGTTCATAATGAAAGCGCCTCGGCTGTACCAGAAAATGATTGGGTATGTTGCTTGAATCAAAATCTTTGAAAAAGTGTCCTTGACTCTGCACTTGTTGCGCGGGCCTCATACTGGCCACTGCTCCGAATGACTACAAATGAATACAAAACATTTAAGACTTTCATTGACTCTACATTTGTATCAGTATGTTTGAAATGTGGGTCCAGTTTGTAATGCCCTTAACACACATCTCAGACCCACCTGGTTATGAGGAGTTGGTCCTGCCAAATGATTGAATCAAAATTATATTAACCCCTTTCATGGTTCCTGTGAGACATGTTCAGAGATGGGAGCCAGTGTTCCCGGTCCCCAGGAAACCATATTTGATTTGCTTGAAATCTTGAATTGTGCTCTTTTTTCCCAAATAGTTGTTTCATATTGAGGTCTGACCTACTTTCATATATGATCTGTCCCCCTAAAACTATCTACTTAATGAAAAGTTAAGTACAATAATGTTAAGTGTATTCCCTAGTAAATTTTGTGTACAAATGTATACAAAATATGTATTGCTCTCAGGCCAGATTTTCACTTTGCTATAAAAGCCTATATCGATTGCCTCCATTGTGTGTGCTACTTGACCAGCAAACTTATGCTGTATAGGAGCTAGGTTGAATAGAAGTGATAACAATGCCATGGTCAGCCAGATACGATCGATTGGTGGAAACTCGACTGGTCCATAAAGAATCTTGTATAAGGCCATTTAGGCATTCTATTGAATTTGGAAGTAAACTGGTTAATTTAAGCATGAAATTACAATATGTTATGACTTTTTAAAACTAAATACATTAACAAAATTAAATTGTGTATACATGCTTCAAGTATTGTAATTTTCTGTATGATTTGCAGAACCATATTCATCCAATATAAGATGATTTATGAAAAGGAGGTTATAGTGGCCACTTTACATGTTCCCCTGCAGAGAACAACAATGTAATATATATTAAGGGACCTGTCTAATTGATTATAGAGGTTTATTGTGGCCATCAGGTTTGATTGTATTGCAAACTAAATTGCTGGAGATCATTATCACGTCTTCTTAATACTACCTTTCAATAGCTCTTTGACATCGCGCCAAATCAAGGATGCATTCGGACGATCAGAGGAAGTAGTGCGACATTGCACAGGGTCAGTACAATCTGTCATTGGATCTGCACAAGCAGCTACCAAGGAATCGTCATCAAGGGTAGAACAGAAAAATGACCGACTTGATGACACATCAGACTTACAGCTCAAGATGTCTGGCAGGGTGAATGGTCACTGTATTGCTCAGGTTAGATTTCTTAACCCATCTTAAACTAATGCTGTTAGGTAAAGAAAAAATCCCGGATCGTTCTCGGATCGGTAGAATTCAAAATCGCTAACGAGATTCTCGGATCGGATCGGATCTCGGAAAAAAATAACATTGCAATTTGCTCTGAAAAAAATGCAACGTTGTAGACTTATCTTTCTTGTTTTATATGCCAATAATATTAACAATGTTGACGCTTTAAGGCATGCACATATCAATCTTTACAGAAAAACAGTTACAGACTATTCAGAATTAACTAAGTTTCGCAAGAAAAGTATTTTTTCCGAAGTGAATTGGGCCTATAAATCGATCGTTTGTTCAGCATCGCGCCACACATTCACAGAACTCAGCCGGCCAGTCACGGGGAAACATCACATGTAAATTTGTACGATCTTCTTGGTGAGAGCCTTCAAAAAGTGGCTATAAATAAGCCTTTTTGTGATCAACACAATTTTGGTAGTCTACTTACATGATAACATGGCATTTGAAAGCTGAACAGATTAAAAAAATACCCCCAAAACAATGAAAAACTGCGCTGAATATATCGATAAATTTCCAAAGCACGTTCGTGAGGGAAGGTTGAAGTAGTTACGGTACCGGTAGCAGCAAACAAGTTTTCGGGCCGCTGCACTGCTGGCATGTTTCACGCATATTCGCTCGTGTACGGGTCTTTGTTTCATACGCCGGATTCATCCGCGATCTGTTATGTATAGTTGTTATTTACCGATTTTTTTTAGTAGTTGTTTGCATTGCTTTGGGGCTCAGTTTTTTTCTGTTCAGCTTTTAAACGCCATGCAATCATGTAAGTAGAATAACAAAACATTTAAACATGGTGCAAATAACCAAAATACGTATTTTGAGCCACTTTTAGAATGCACTGGCTGATCAGCTCGATCATACAGATATACATCTGAAGTCTCCCCGAGAGTGTCGGCCTAACTTTGTGTGCATTTCTGTCGGCAATATCGTTCAAATGACTAGCAATTTCGCGCATCCTGTTCAATTTTCGACTGCGAAACGAATTAATGAACCAAGAATTTCTCCAAAATAACCACTCATAAAGTAAACAATATTGATTCCCCCATTCTTTATTTAAATTACACTACTTAATGGACTGTCAAACATACACATTTTCAATTATTACTGGAGAAAATGGGTCGGCAAAATCTTCCGATATTTTCTACCGAGAAAATTTATTTCTCGGATCCGTCTCGGATCCGGCTAGGAAGCGATTATCGCCGGGAAATCGGATCGTTCCCGGATCGGATAACAGCATTATCTTAAACCCCCCCCCCCCCAAAAAAAAAGCATGGCCTGCCTTTAGCGGTGGTCTGGGTGCCAATGGCTACCAGAAATTTAATTTGACCACTAGAAACTCATCTGGCAGCCAGGGTGAATGGTCACAGTACTGCTCAGGTTAGATTTCTTTATAGCCCATTAGCCCTAATTCAAGACAAAGCGGTGCCTGCCCTTAGCTGTGGTTTGGGTGCCAATAGCTACCAGAAATTTAATTTGACCACTAGAAACTGCAGTGTTGACTGAATGACCAAACAGTCCTTGCTTTGCAGAGTTAAGATTGCATAATTTAACTTGTATAGTGCAAATGGTGCAGATTACCACTGACCATACAAAGGACACAATGTAAAAAGTTGCTGCAATATGTAAGACATGTAACTACTGTCAGGCCTGCAATGACCTGAAATTACTCGGGTCTGGGGCATATGGAGAATGCATGTGATACCAAAATCAAATAATAATTGGTTCAAGAATTTGTCGTTATGTACATTATAAAACACAGCAATTGTTCATTTGGAAGGGGGATCCTTTCATTTCAATTGTTTTTCCCCCTTAATTATGATTTAAGACGTTGTAATTTTTCGTTTCACATCGTAGGTTAAGCAGACCAGTCCATGTGTAGCTCCAAAGTCAGCCAGTTATATTCCTCACGCCGGTAACTCTTCCAAGGGATGCGAGGGCAATGAATCTACGCGATCTGCGCGCCCTGATGTGAAGGCCAGAAGCCACCCAAAACACCCGTTGGTTCTACACTTTACAGGCAAGAAGGAGGCCATGCTGATTCCCTATCATAGTGAGGTAAATATTACAAGGTTCACACAGGACCTGGAAAACCTGGGAAGTCATGAAATTGTGGGGCGAGAATGCCTCTGTGTTCCGAGGATCGCTGGAGTCGAAAAAGTAGCAAATTTAGGAAACGACATTGCCTCAGAAGAAAGGCCCTAGGATCCAAACGCCTTACCCAAAATCAATGCTTATGGTATCATTTTGTTGGAAAAAGAATGTTCTACCCAATCAAACAAAAAACAATGACATTTGGTCGATGATGTTGATGAAATTAACGATCGTAGGTGTTGCATTCTTTCTGGGACACCCTGTATATGTATTAGACCGCGGGCCGAGGTCCTTTATCGTTTCATCTCGTGCTTCAAATCTTGTATCTAGCTAGTTTTTTGTCGACTTGTGTAAAAATAGTATTGAAATCATACCTAAAACTCGTCAAGAATAAAACCTGCACATTTTCTGAAAATATGGAAAAAACCAAAAAAAAATTGCCAATATTTGTCAGTTTCGACGGTAAGAATGACCAATCACAGTACGTTGCTCATAACGTGATTTGTGGACTGACCAATCACGCTCTTTGTTTCATCATGCGCTAATATGTAAACAAACCCAAACAACAATCACTGGCTGCTACTATTGCGTTCGAGTCGAGTGCGACGGAAAGTTTCGAGGCAAGTAAATCCGACTTCTGTCCCATACATGTCATCGACACTCTAAACAAGTGTATACCATCTAGTGATAAAAACTATGAAAAGTGCAAGGAGTGTGCAGCTAAATTGATAACTTTGGAAAAGAGGTTGGAAAGTGAGGTTGCAGCGATGTACATTACACGGAAGTGAATGTGTGGGACAAGTCATTCATGGCTATACTGAACACGAATCTCCTGAGTCCAGATTGAAGAAGGCAGATTAACCCGAAGAAGAAGAAGATGACTGTAACTCTAAGACATCCGGAACTGGCTGGTAAGTTCCCGTTATAATATGAACATATCTAGCTCTACGACTTCATCAAATGAAACTTGAAAAGTATTCCCATTTTCCCGAAATAAAATTGCACTCGAACAAAAACATGAAAAAGGAGAACTTCCTAATTCTAATCCCTAGTGAAATTTGTGATTTCGAGCTCGATGTTAGTGTTGGTAATCTCAAGATCACGAACCAAATGACAACATATTCACAAATTACTGAAAATCCTTGGATATGATTGATATATATTCTATTTTGGTTTGACAGTATGATTAAAAATTGTATGTCCTACCTGTTGAAATTTAAATGCCTTTTCTCACTGATTTCACTTTTGTTTACTAACCTTTTCGCGTAAAAATTGTGAGAAGATCACAAAAAGGCATGGCGTCCAATCGGTGTTGAGCTATCCATGACATGATTAAGGTGAACAGTATCATCTTTCTATTATTACCATCGGTGTTGGAGCTCGGTTCAGTAGCTTGATCCACGTTCTCAACACCAACACCGACTTCAACTATCTACCTGAAATCACCTAATGACTAGTAATAGATTTTCATATTTAGAATGACTTTGATGAAATTGGTTTTAATTTTCTTTTCTCCCTTCTCCTTGTTAAAACCCACAGATGCTGAGAAGACACAGCTATTTACCGAATAGCCCCAAGAAGAGCCAGCAAGACTTGATCAGCAATTCAAGATCCACCACATCTTCCTCGCTTGTGACAGCCCTTGGGTGGGACCGTCCTATCAGGACCATTTACAAAACATTGTAGATGTGGGTGGGACCGACTACACGTCCGGTGACTCCTTGCACAGTGCACACTCTTTTACAAGATCCAGCATCAGCTAGGCCAGGCCACATGCCTTTCCCACCAGAAGTCCGCCAAGCCAACTGTTATTCAAGACACGATCACAACCTGAAGTTCACCGTTCCATTATCTACTATTGACAAGGTGTCATTTTTGTATCCACGGACCATACGAGTCTGGAACCATCTCTCTGGGCCGGTCATCAAAATAACAGGACTGACTACCTTTCAAATGGCTGCATTACCCACCATTAGAGAAGTGCAGTCTCCCGTGGGCTCCCAGTCTCCCACATTGTTTAAATGTCACTATACTTGATTTTTTGCTTGCACATTCACTCTTGCATCTTTATTGTACACATGTGCAAAGTGAAAATTGTATTATGGCACCTCCTGATGACACACCAGCACATCATCCAAGTATAGCTTTGCAGCTGCATCAAGGGATTACCTCATCAAGTATCAAGTAAGTGTCAGCAAGTGAGGATTCCCCTGTACCAAAGAGACTGCTTTGGTCAAGTTTTTCACACGGACATCAACCCTCTACCAGCCATGACTTATAAACTGAATATATTGCCAGTGCATTGCATTATCTGCAATGGAGCTAAGTATATCCTTAAAAAGTCTACTGGTAAACAAACATTTTAAGATGGATGGTTCACCTATAGTCCTTTAGGCAGATATTAATCTATGGTTACCATGTTCCACCCATGTGTAAATGGGTACCATTCTAGCCAGAGTGCTACATGTAGGTAAAAGAAGTGTCATAAAGTTTAACATAATTTATGCTTACCATATTAACATGAACCAATATTTTGTTTTAACAAATCTGATTCTGATACATTTTGACTAATTTTAATTTCCATGACCAAGTAATTTGATTTGTTAAAGTTTATTTATCTATCTATTTATTTTGTTGTTGTTATAACATGACACTTGTAAGTTGTTTTCTATCATACCTGTAATATTTTACCCAAAATAATGGGAAGAAAATAGATGTTGGAAGATTGAGGTTCCTTGACTTGTATTCACTGCTTATGAATAGATACACTGTACCAGTGTATGTATATATTTGGACTTGGGAATGTACTCTTGTGCATTTAGTATTTTGTTCCATTATGACAAGTATATCAATTATGTAAGATGAATAAGTTACACATTTTAATGATCATGATTCTATTCATACATAAGCTTATGTTTTATGGTGTACAATGTGGTTATTTATCAATTTGTGCAAATAATCTTTCTTCCATGTCTGCCTTCTTTTAACTACTGTATATGTAGTATTTTGCTGTTAAGATTAACATTAACACACTAGTATACAATGTATAGAAGCTGTTTTAAATATTTGCACTCTGTAGTGAGTTAAGAAACAGACTAGTGAAAGCATGAATTGTTTTATGAATAGTTTTGCTTCAGCTCAGGAAGAATTGTGATGTACATGTAAAACGTTTCCATAAATGCTCATATTATTTGTTTTGTTTTATTTGCCTTACAAACTAATGAAATTAAGACAAATATTATGTTTGTCTATGTTATGTTCAAAAACAAAGAAAACAAATCATCAGAGGCAAGTAATAGGGAAGTTGATTGTATGTCTGGTTTACATGCTTTGTATGAATCAATGAAACAGTACAACATGATATTAAATATTTTAATATTTGTTGTATGAATTATGATAATTTTGTATTGCTAACTGGGGAAACCTCTTTATAACAAGGTAGTCGGGACTATCGATTTTACCTCGTTATAACCGGAATCTCGCTATAACCGAGATTCTTTTCAATAGCCAGAAAATGTTACCTCATTTATAAGAATGTTTGTTCTTTATGCATCTACTTAATCTATGCATTACTTCTACTGTTTTGTATTTTGCCCAATTACCAGAATTTCCAGTGATTTTCATTTCATTGAGATAGATAAAATAAGATCATAAAGATTTTACTAAATATGGAAAATTTGACTTATCTCATTTTTTTTACAACTGTTCTTATCATGCTCTAATATCAATTAATTTGGTGTGATAAATAAGTGCATTGTCTGGACTGGATTGTTTGTATCTTTGACTTTGTTCTTTGTGTACATGTATGTTTTGGTGTGGGTGTGTTTGTGTGTGTGTAAGAGAGAAAGATAGATATGATAAGAGAGATAAGTTGTCGGTGTATACATCCATGGGGTTTTTTTGTATTTTTTATTTATTGTATTATTATTTAAATTATTATTATATATATTGCCAATGGGATGCTGAAGGATGATTTGAGTTGGGGAGTGTGCTGTGTGATGAATCGAATACCATTAGTCCTGATGCAAAAAAAAAAAGCAAAATAAAATGTTTAACAAATGTATATAAATAAATAAATACCAGTCTACCAAATTTCACAATCTCTCCATCTACCCTCTATTTCTCTCCTTTATTTATTTCCTCAAAGGAAAAGTCCACCCTGAAAAAAAGTTGGTTTTAATAGAAGCAGAAAATGTTTCATCATGGAAAATTAATAAATTATTTAAAAAATAGGCAATATATTTACAAGAAGAAATTTTTCACTGTCACGTTCCTCTCTTTAGTTATGCCATTATCTTAACTAACTTAGATTTAGGGTGGACTTTCCCTTTAGATAAAGACAAATATATTACAATCCATTCCAAGACAGACAGTAACTAGGAGAATAGCTTTTTCCCGGGGTAAAATTAAACTAGATTCATGCTGAGGGCGATTGCATTATGCCTCCATGCCACCTTTTGTAGCCGACCAGTGCCCCGCAGCTCAGGCGACACTAGCCTGATGATCTTCGTTAGCCGAAGTGCTAGTGCCGTATCGGTCTCTTTTCGTTAAATTATTTATCAACTTCTAATGTGTTTTTGGTAAATTTTCAAGGTGGTACTCATTCCTTCTATTTCGGAATTAATTCCTCTAAATGAATTAATTTACTGTGAGTTTAGTTTCCATGTAAACAACAAAATCCAGATAAAGTACGTGTCATTACATCGCATCAAAACAAACTTTTCGCACAACGATAAAACAAGCGATCTGATTGGCCCTAGCTTATGGGACACTGTTACGTTCTAATGAGAGATGCACTGGGATTGGATTATTTTTCAGAGAGTGTTACAAAACAAAATTCCTAGTTTGTTCTACTTTTTGAAAAAATGCGCACTTTTTGAGCTTGACGAGTTATGAATTTGTGTTCAGTGAATTTGTCACTACCCACATGCCAAAATTCAGGTAGATACGAGATTTGAAGCACGAAAGTCAAGAAATAAGGCGATTTTCACGGTTCGGCCCGCGGTCTATATGTATCATGAGGAGCCAATGAACTGATGAGATTTTGGGGGTCATGAGGTCAAAGGTCACAGGGCCCATTTTATATATGGAAAAATAGCTTGTGATCATGTTGAACCGATTCGATTTTGGGGTCGTGAGGTCAAAGGTAACAAGGCTCAATATATTATATATGCTAAAAGAGCTTGTAATTGAAAAATCTCAAGAACTGAATGTCAGATTTCAATCAAACTTCGTACCTGAATGTATCTTAGGAGCCAATGTAGCCATATAAGTGTGGGGTCATGAGCTTAAAGGTCAAGGTCACAGGACTCATTATGCAAAAATAGCATGTTTTTGTAAAAACAATCAAACTTGGTCTAGGTGAATGTGTCTTAGGGAGCCATTGTAGCCATCAGATTTTGGGGTCATGTGGTCAAAGTCAACTTAAGATCACAGGACCAAAGTCAACTTAAGGTCACAGGACCAAAATAGCTTGTAATTGCAATAATTATATATCAAAGAACCAGTTGATAAATTACCATCAAACTTGGAACATATTTGTATCTTGGGGAGCTAATAAACTTATAAGATTTGTGGTTATGAGGATATAAAGGCTAAAGTCATGGCTCATTATATGTGACCGGCTATAGCAAAACCCTGCACTTGTCGGTAAATCATGTATTGAAGAAATTGGCATTTGAAGTTCACATAATGTGTGTAAAAGACTTATGAATGTAAAATTGAAAATCATATCTTCGCCAATAATTGACCAATTTGTTAGAACAAGGCATCAAATGAAAGCTTGTGGTGAGGCCTTTCTAATGGTATAAAAATCTACATTTTTATTTTTACCGAAAAGTGCAGAAAAGGTTTTGCTATAGCACATATGTGCTCATAAATAGCTCATAATTGTGATCTGGATCAAGATCTGGTTGACAGATTACCATCAAAATTGAGTTTACAGAATCAATTCACTGCATGTAAATTTGGGCTTGATAACAAAATTGCCCAATGGCGGAGGCATCATTTTTGACTGCGCTCAGTCGGAAGTTCCATCTATTTTTTTGTGAAACTTATTTTGGGGGATTGATTACCACTTTTTTGTTTTTCTGATTCAACTTAAACTTTTTTTTCTAGCATGCCACAGTGGCCATCAACCTGTGTAAAGTCGGACATGACCTTGTGACCAAGTTTGAAACGTTCGTAGGGACAACATGGACAAATAAAAAAAAAATATATATAAAACCATTTCTATAGAGTTATCACAATCTTTTTGTTTCTCTGATTAAACCTGTATTTTCTAGCGTGCCGCAGTGGCCATCAACCCGTGTGAAGTCGACCACGACCTGGCAGCCAAGTTTGAGAAGCTTGTTAGGGGCGACATGGACGTGTTCTTGGAGTCGTTTGGCATTTGCATCAAGTATGCACTGCAGAAACTAGCGGAACAGGACTCCACATTGTCTCTTGATCTTTTATGTGAGGTGATCATGGATGTCGGGAGAAAGCCAAGTGCCAGGTGAGCTTCTCAGTTCTCAAGCTTTAAAGGGATCTAGTAACATTATCCAATTCCACAAAACTTCATTAGAAATGTAGTGGTTCTCTCATACCTTGTTGTATTAGATTTACCAATAGAAGCATGGATTGGAACAGGTTTTTTTTCTTAAAATTTCCTTTTCGTCAGAAAGATATTTACAATCGAGGTGTTCTGATTTTTAACTATCCACTGGATAGTCATAACTGTACAAAATCAGTGCAATGAGTTAGCAAATATCACTTTGCATTTTCGCTCATTACTCCGCCATAAAACATCAGTTTAACTCGACATTTCCACACAATACTCCAAAGACATATCAGATCACACAACTACACATCATACCAACCATTCATCACTTTCTTCACATGCCAACAAATTTATACTATCCGATTCCTTTAAAGATGATAATAAGTTTGTTTCAACCCCCTTCAGGACTGGCCCCGAAAATACTAAATGTGTCAAATACTGCCTTTTAAAAAATACAATGCTATCTCTAAGCGCTTTACACTATTATTACCCCTATCATAGGATACAATGCCAGTTGAACACACATGTGTGCACTATCTCCACAGGAAAAAAAGTAGAGCAAAATATAGTGCTAGGAATTACAAAAAAAAGGAAGTTTAATGTAGTTCCTCAAAGAGCCGTATCTGTGATTGTATTAACAAACTCTAAATTAAACTGAGCAAAAGCAAAAGGTTAGTGGAACAGAGTCCAGGGTGATCTTCTTTAATGCTTTAATTTTGATTGGACATACTTTTGTCTTTTTAGGTTTTGGAGATAAGTTGATAAATACAAATTTTAGTTCGATCCTTGGAGCTTAGATTAAGACAAAAAGGGTTGATAAATTTCTAATAGTTACTCTGTGTAATACAAAGAAATAACACAATGACGCAATTAATTCAGGAGACTAAATGTGAATTAAAAAGGGGCCTGCCTATGCGACGCGTTGATTACTATTCACATTGGATTGAAATATGACAGTTCTGTTAATAATGGCTTTAAGGATGCCAACAATAATGCCATTTACGGATTTACCACACCGTTATGACTGACACACAGAAGCATAAGTTGTTCAAGACTGATTGATTTAGCTATAACATGTATTCTTCATAAACCCAAGCCCAAGTATTGTCGGTACCAGCCCTGAGTGGGTTAACAGTAACATAAATGAAAAGCAACAGAAGACAGTCCATCTTTGTTATAATTGTTTGCGAGGTTACAATGTTTGGGATAAAATTGAACCGTTGTTGTTTGATGGGATTTCCCCAACCTGTTCGCTTTAATGCAATATCATGTATGCATGGCTTATCTGCAGATGTGGGTATTGACATCCTGGTGAGATACCAGATAAGGGATTGAAGTTGATCAGTCAACACTGCTAGCTGCTATATTTGCATGTTTACTTTTTTAATTAGTCATTGTGTAAGTGTTGTTGGAACTGTGTGATAAGAGATTAAGAGATTAAGATTAACCAACTCAAGACTTTTTTATGATGGTATAATGTGCATTCTCCGACCTTAGCCCTCCTATTTTTTGGACCAGTCCTGAATAGGTTAATTTGATTTCTTTGCTCTTTATGATGTTATAAACGTGATTTAAGGATGGGAGAGGAAGAGGGAATTTTTGACCCGGTTATTTGTTGAAGCCAAATAACAGTACTGTCATTTAGTTTTAAACTTATCATTAATCCATAAATCCGTGGGGGGGGGGGGGGGGGGGGGGGGGGGGGAACCGTGTATTTTATTTCTATTTTTAGAATGTGACGTACGTCCTTTTTAATGAGAATCTGGTACATTTCTTATAATCATAATGTCCCGTGTTATATTGTTTTTTTTTTTTCAGAAGTGATTGTGTGACTGTCAGTATGTCTGTGTGTGCAGTGTGTGTGTGTGTGTGTGTGCGTGCATGCGCGTGTGTGTTCGTTCGTGTTCATGCCCTTGCTTGTATATATATATTTTTGTACAGCTTTGCAACCAAGGACAGAGAAAAGAAAAACATCATTATTACACCTGTGTTGCCCTTTGAAGGGTCAATGTAGGAAAAATATCCGCCATATTTTATGACATTTATATTTAACTAGCTGTACCCGCGGAAATCCGCGGGTTTTTGAAAGAGAAAGACGATGATGACATAACAACACTTGAAAACTTTACTAAATATCCCACATTCATCATAAGACAAAATAGACTCGGGCGATTCAATCCCACCCCACAACCCGTCGGGGCCCCGTCCAACGATACATCCGACCAATGTATAACAAAATCATGATGGATTAGTATCCACGCAAAGTTATTCAGTTATCCCCCCATATTTCATTATGATCCATAATGTTCCGCTTGTATTAAAATAGATACAATAATATATGTTCGTGTTCTTGCTAATAAAGTAGCTTCGCCGCTCCCCCCCCCCCCCGCGGCTCCAATTGCCTGTATGACAAATAACCCGTCGTGTCCCCTACACGTTTCATATCATAAACTAAGTTCTCCCGCGTATACCTTTGTTCATATTCTTGAAGATATTACCTCCCCCGTCCATTCTACCCCTACCCCCCCCCCCCCCCCCCCCCCCCACCCACCCCCTAGGCGTCTCTTCTGGTACTGCATGGTAGCTTCGTGGCTGAGTTAATACATCTTACCACAAGCTGGCGCAATTATAGTATCGTGTACGGTAGGGCGAATGAGATAGTGACCAGAGACGATGGTCAGCAGGTCAGTGAGCTATGCAAATAAACTACGGTTCGGTGGGGTAATTAGATGACTGCGCGACGTGTATACACGGCTGTACAGCCATCGCGCGTTGTATAACCGCAGCTAAATTGAAGTTGTCGCATTTTGTCGTCTATGCACTTACAAACACGATGCCAATCGGCAATAGCGATCATTACCATACCATCCGCGTAATATAAATATTAATATTTATCAAAACCTGGGTAGTTTCGCAACGTGTTATATCTAAAATAGTTTCTCGATATATTATTTGTTTTATCTACTCCAATTTATATTCTTACAAATACTTTTACGGCGATAAATCGTTAGTCAATGCTCGGCGTCTTAAACGGGCAATTGACATTGCTGACTTTCCCTTTTCTTCGATCTGGACGACGACCACGGGGCGGGAGCGACTCGGGAATGCCTTATTGTCCTCCGCAAAACGTATATCCTTCGATCGCGACGGTCGGGAAGTCGCCGAATCCTCGGGGTGAGGATATCTCGAGTGGGAACCATTTTGGGGGGTTGAAGCTTACCGTATTAATATAATAGAAGTTAATTTCCAGTCAGATCAACAATATAATTTGGATGTGAAAAAAAAACATTGTTTTTACTTGCCCTATTTCAGGCTGTCAGTAATTTACATAACTTATGCCAAAAAAAAGAAATTATTGTGCTTGCCTCTTTCCACAACTTGTGTGTATTTCAGACTTTTATACATGTATGTATGTGAATTAAAGTCATTTTAAGTGGGCATTATTTGTGACAAAATGCCATGCGGCAGTAGAAAATTAAAATTCATTTTTCGGGGGCTTCTTTTCAAGCTCCCCTGCAGAAGAAATAGCTCTCTCAAATTGATTTGCATTGAATTCAGTGCAAATTTACAGGGGCATTGTCATGATTTGGGGGCTGTATACCGTATTTGCCCGTGTATGAGCCGCATCCTTGTATTAACCGCACCCCCATTTTTTTTTTTTTTTTGTTGAAAAAAGGTGCGGTTAATACACCAGCAAATACGGTAGCCCTGAGTTAATGTGTCTTTAGTGTCTTTTCACTGGATGGCAACATTGCATAACTGATGAAGAGAAAAATAATTCAGTTAATTCACCTTTCCCCCCCTTTTTGATATTAGATATTACCAACCTACCGAGCCTCACAATTTCAAGACACGAATCCTGGATGATACTGCTGTAACTAAGGATGATCTGAAAGAGGTCTTGGCAGGGCATTGTGCCCCCATGACGGAGGACCATCGTACCTCCATTTGTGGCACCCTCCACAGAGTCGGGTGAGTAACAGCATGAAGCTCAGAGTTGGGTCGGAGTGGAGAAGGGGGCGAGGGAGGAGCATTGCCCTCTTGGAATTATTGGATACTTCACGTGAACAATCAGGATAAAATCAGATATCGAATTTCTCTGTTTTCACTATTAAACTATTCTTTTCTATCAAATTCTCACATATCATTCTCAAGACTCTTACAATGAAATTGACATATAAATGAAGTCTCAAACATTATACTTTCGGGGAAAATACAAAGTTAATGGATCACTTTAACTGATAATATTGCACCATCCGTTACAGAGTAATCACAAGTCGCACCAATGAGCCCGTCGGTCTCACAGCGTCGTGCAAACATCCTGTCCTGGGCTGTGCAACGCCCCTCTTTGATCTGATGGATCGGGGACAGTCCATACTGTTCCTGGGGTGTCCGGGGGTGGGCAGGACCACCATCCTGAGGGAGGCAGCCCGTGTTATTAGTGACGTTCTCGAGAAGCGTGTCGTCATCATTGATTCACTGAATGAGGTGAGAGATTGTTACAATGAAACCTGCTTTAGCGACCACCTGCATATTATGTCAGTAAAGTGGTTAGAGATGGTCATATAAGGCACTATATATCAATCCAACAATTATTAAGATGATTTTATTTAGACCCTAATCTTGACCCTCTATAGTAAGCAGTTCACATGTAAATCGAACTGTCTATATAAAAAGACCACCTGCTTAATATAGAGACCAATTTGTCCGTCTCTTTGGGTGGTTTTAAAGGGACTTATTGTCCAAATCCTCAAAGTAAAATTTTAATTCTAGCGGTTCCCTTGTACCTTGTATTCGTATTAACAATAAAATCACAGGACAGGTTTCGGTTTTTCAAATTTCCCTTTCGTTACAAAGATATGTATGATTGAAGTATTCAGATAAGAAAAACTCTGGGCGAGTTTTTCTTCCGTGTACAAAGTGAGTGCAGTGAGTTACTGAATATCACTTTGCATTTTCGCTCATTACTTGGCCATGCAATGTCCATTTGACTTGAAATTTTCACACAATACCCTGTGGACATATGAGATGACAACAATATACATTGCATCTACCATTCATCACTTTTTGCACATGTCAACAAAGTTACCAGATCCCTTTAAAAGGCAGGTTACACTGTTTGCTCCCTCTCTTTTTACCTGGACATTAATGTTATTCCCATTTTTTACAAGAACCTGGCTCCATATCCATCAAAAACACACTTATCTAGCTAAGCTCAATGAGGCCTATTTCAGATGGTAGTAATGTGTCTGTGACAATTTTCTATTATTGTGCTGGCCAGACAAATCAGACAAAGATATTGCCCTACAAACCTAACCACCCATATTGTTTAACCCATTCCCTACGAGTTTCTGAAATCCCCATAGACTTTGTACATAACCCACCCGGTTCCTGTAAGCAATGGGTTAAAAGAATGGTAATAACTAGTGGTTTGATTGAACTTATGAATTTCAGATAGATGAATAAAATACCCGTATTTGCTGCTCGTCTCGTGCAAAGATTAAGGAAGCTGTATGATTATCATCATGGCTACCCCCCCCCCCCCCCCCCTCCCCTTCCCCCTCCCCTTCAATTCTGCCATATGATCTTCTTTTTTGATAGTGAACAATCAAATCACATGATGTGACCTTGTGAAGGCTTTATCGCTTTTGTAAATATTTGAGATCTTTCTATCAGTCGCCCCCCTTGTTTACATGCACAGATAAAGTTGCGTATTTTTGGTATTAAAATATTTCTATTCCATTGTCCGCATTGGTGAAGGAGACTTACAGATTATTTAATTAGCTATAAGGTCTATTTAATCCATTTTCTACTTGTGCATGGTGTACTATTAGAAAAGCTAGAAATCACCTTTTTTTTTGTTTCTCTTAGTCTTGACCAAGTCAGGCAAATAAAATAAAAGTTTTTTTCAAATGGTAGAGGACTGGAATCTGAATCTTTTTGTCCCAAACAAAGACAAATTTGGATTGATTGCCTGATAATTTTGCTGAATGATATTTTGTTGGCCCCTAGCTAATTTTCAGTGACCCCAGGCCCAGGGCCAGCAGACCAGTGCTAATTTTCAAGTCCTGCTTCTAATCTATGGAAATGCAACTGGTCCTCAAAATATCCTGGCAGTGGAGGGGAAGGGGCGGTGGGGGGTGGAGGGGGGCCTATGAATTTTGGTAAAAAAACAATATAAACATCAGGGGAACATTTTTTAGTAAATCAAGAAATACATATTAAAGGTGTCCCCCTCCCCGAATAATTTATGTGCCCCCCAAATCAGCCCTACCATACTATGCCACTGGCTTGGGTCTATTAGTGATAGATACATTTAATTTATATTAAAATCAAATCTTCAACAGAGAAATATTTAGAATGTTGATGTGTTCTGTTTGACACCAAAGTTGATTTGATGTAATGAGATTGCTTTATGAAATGTTGAAAATATCAAAAGAACAATGGATTGCAAGCACACTAAAAAAAAATAAAAAATAAAAAATAAAAAGTAAAACTTTCAGCCAATCAGATTGCAGAGATTTTTCCACCCATTTCATATGCATACATGTATATCAAATCAAATACATTTAAACCATTCAGGACTGTTTGATTCATTACAATATGTATTCTCCATAGACCCTAACCCGAGTAGTTTATTTATTACATTTTTATTTTGTATTTGTTTGCATTTCAGGTGGCTGGTAGTGAGGACATCCCCCATCCGTCTGTTGGAGGAGCAAGGCGAATACAGGTAGGGATGTGCACTTCGGATCATCATTCACTACTTGTACCATGTATTAACTCTATGGGAAGTACTATATCGCATAGGCAAGTGGTTATTAACCCTAATCTCACTGGGTTATTTTGGTCACTTGAGTCCACTGGGGGGGGGGGGGGGGGGGGGGGGCCGTTTTGGCCCCCCCCCCTCCAATCTCGGCAACGAATGGACCGATCGACTTGAAAATTGGCACATATGTACAACAAGTCAAGTAGAATAAGAATTTGAAAGAAAAAACAAATTTGGACGATTATTATTATTTTTTTTAATTAATTAAAATTTTGAATATGCAAATTTTGGACGAATTTGAGGGAAAATTTGGATTTTCATCTAAAATCAAGAGAAATTACAGGATTTCTTCAGGTTTTCTGTAAAAATACTTTCAAATGATGTTATTCATCATATCCATGTTTTTTATGGTGATAAAATATATCACTAATTTGCATAAATATGCAAATTAGTATTCCCGGATTTACCCACATTGTTTTCATTCTTATGTATTTTATTGTTTTTTGGTTTTTGTTTTGTTTTTTTAAGAAGAATTTATCTCTGAAGTGTATGAATTCAACTAATAACAAAGAAATAATCCAAATTATAATTCAAAGTAACAATTATAACAAATTTGGAGTTTACATGGCATCGGATATAGGAATTACATAGAAACCTGTACAAAAATTACATTTTTTTGTGACGGTCGAGCAATTATCGACCTCTAAAATCGGTTCTACATGTCCGACCGGGGTGAATTATGTATCAAAACATGCGGGAGACTTGAGAGAAAATAGTCATGAAGTTTGAACGTGAAATTCCAAACGGTCTAGATGCACGTTGAAAAAAACGACGGGGGGGGGGGCCAAAATGGCCCCCCCCCCCCCCCCAGTGGGATTAGGGTTAAGGAGTAATAGATGTGGTTTCTCATTACTTCAGTCTTTTCACTGCTTGCAGTAAGGACAGTGAAACCCAAACGAAATGTCGCTTTCATAGGCTCTAAGTTGTTATTATTTAATCTTTAAAAAAAAAACCTGTTGAGGACTGTCAGGCATTGTACATACATATTTGGCTTGGGCTTATGAAAATGTGTAACACTAGTCAGATTGTCTCCAACAAGTTTAACCCGTTCAGGACTGATTCATTTTGCTATATTCTATAAAAAAAAGGGCCCTGCAATATTCTTCCCTCGTACAGGTCTCATCATCACACAGTGACCAGGCCCAGGTCATACAAGAAGCTGTGCGGCTCCACAGTCCCCAGACCCTAATCATTGACGAGATCTCCAGTGCTGCCGATGCAGCGGCAGTCCTGGACGCGCGCCAGAGGGGGCTCCAAGTCTTGGCAGGGGTCCAGGGCCAGACCATCAGGGACGTCCTCCTTGCCCCCTCCTTCGCCCCTCTGTGCGGGCACGTCCACGGCGCCACCCCGACCACTGGACGCCATGTCAGGTACAGGGGTGAAAGGCAGGCAGTGAACCTGGAGAGGTGTCGGCCAGCCGCCTTTGATATCTTGGTGGAGATGCGCGACAGGCATAGTTGGGTCGTCCACCCCAGTTTCTCGCGGTCGGTGGATGCGTGTCTGCACAGGGAGGCTGCATGCACCCAGCAGAGACGGGTCGTCATGAGGCAAGCGGACAAGGGAGAATTTCCCCAAGTTCTTGTGACAGAGACCACCGAAGACTATTTCCTTTCATAATGTTGATGTCGCGTGTGTAGTAAACGGGACCCGAGAGAGTGAATCCATTGTCGATGGGAACGGTGTGAACTATTTAAGAACTCTCGACTGTTGAAATTATACAATCACCAGAAGGAAACGAGTTAGTTATAAGTATTTTGCAATTGATGGCATCTCATAAATTATGAACTTAACTGATTCTCTACACTATGCTTTAAAGGTAACTTCATTTTTTTTCCTTGTAGCCCATATATAAATGATTATTATTATTTTCTTTGGGTTGTGGTCCCTTTTAAAGCCAAATACTGGGAAACGCCCCACACACAAAAAATTAAAAAAATATGCTTTCATCACCTACCACGTGAAACAATATATCATAACTTAGATGTTAATGTAAAGATTTGGACAAAAACTGCTTTGAAATGTACTAATTTAGCATTTATTGGTTCCAAAATAAAAACAAATGTTGACAAAGTTCAATTTAACCATGGGCGGAACCACTTATATGCTACGTGCAAAAAAACTATGCTAGCTTACAGTTTGCAGGCCTGCCGTTATCTCCAGCCCAGCGCTAGCAGCGCGGACACGACAGGTGCGAACGGGTGGTGGATTTAGTAGGCCAAATTTCACTGGCGCTGCATTAGATTTCCTCCGATATTTCTGCATTTAACAATACTAAGGAATCCCATTTTCTTTGCTCTTTTTCAGTAATACTAAGGTGTGGATTTTACCACACAAGCCTTTTTGTATACTTATTCAACAAAACTGATCAATTAGTTTGGTCAATATGGATGTTTGCGGTAACTTTCCCTCTACTGTTATTTGGCTGTCCATGGAAATGACTATCCGTGTGAGAAAAAGGGATTAGTTTAATTAAAAGTTTGACAACATACATGTAGCAAGCAAAGTTGAATATGACTTGTCAATAATGGCCTGGTCACATCTGACCGGATTGCGTAAACGTATGCCAAACGTATAGAAAATATGCGAAATAAAATCATTCGGTGACGAACTTAATCTCCATTGTTGCTCGAAGAACGGATATAAAACGGATTTAACGTACAAAAACGCACGATTACCAGACATCACCGTATGAGTAACGGACAACACCGTACGCGTAACGTACACGAACCGGTCAAAACGAATGTGGAACGCATAAGAAACGGACAAAACGTACTTCGAACGTATTTTTTAGCCTGGTCATATCTGACCGGATTGTGAAAACGTATGACAGCAAAATTGTCAATCCGTTCGTCTCCGTTTGTATACGTTTATTGTCCATTTCTAGTTCGGTGAATACGTTCCTTGTACGGCGATGTCTGTTCTATCCGTTTGAAAGTTTTGTGCATGCACAAAACTTGAAACGGACACCACCGAATACAGTCGTCCGTTGGTCGTACGTTTGTTGTGCGCTGTGCATCCGTTTTGTTCGGTACTCGTACGTTTCTTGTCAGTTCGTATCCGTCAACGGACATCAACGGATACGAACTGACAAGTACAGGCCGAGAAATGTACGAGTACCGAACAAAACGGATGCACAACGTACAACAAACGTACGACCAGCGGACGACTACTTTCAAACGGATAGAACAGACATCGCCGTACAAGGAACGTATTCACCGAACTAGAAACGGACAAGAAACGTATACAAACGGAGACGAACGGATTGACAATTTTGCTGTTCGTTTGTCATACATTTTCACAATCCGGTCAGATGTGACCGGGCCTTAAGGGATGTTGTTTCAAGTCTTAGAGATTCAAAGGCCATAAAAGTCAAATGGAAAGTTATTTTGGACTTAATATATGCTTTTTATTATACAGCGTATCGGTATTCAAGAGTTTGGAAAAAATTTATTGAAGACAAATAAATAATTATCTGTTTATTTTGTGACCGAAATGTATGTTGTACCAAGTTTCTGTTATTCTTAAATATTTAACTAGCAAGTGAACTAAGTGTCCACCTTTTGCAAGCAAATATTCAAAAGTTGCGAGATTATTGTCTTAAATGTGAAAGAAAATACCATTTACGAGCTAGAGCTAGTCTTGAAAATTGTGTTTGGAATTTTATTGATTTTAGAGCTTGTAGTAATAAACAGTCGCTGTGACCGTTTAATTAGTCTAGCATTTGTAGACCCTTTAAAATTGTATTTTGTATTTGTACTTTATATTCACAAACCATATATTAAATATATACTGGTAGAGCACAATCAAAGTAATTCATTTAGATTTTGGTGTTTTGTCTTTTAACTTGCTAACAGAATATGAAAAAAATAATGATACTAAGATTCAGAATAGAAAGGAAATGAGCCTGAGAGTTAGACTACAGACGATTTTTGTTTAAAGGAATAGTACATTTTGGTCTAACAGAAGTTTAGTAATTGTGATTAAAAGAGGGCAAAGAAAATAGGATTCCAAAATTAAAACTTGCAAATTATTATTAAAAACTAACTGTACAGTTATAGTTCAATGATGCTAGTTAAAACATATACACGGTTAAGTTGCAGGGCTGTTTTCATTCAACAAGCAGCCATTAACACAAGAGGGCGCCCTCCAGACACCTAGTCTCAACAATTTTTTAAATCAACAAATGTGAATGTGATGTTTGGTTGAAATAAGTATTCAATAAAGAGATCATCAAAATCAATTTTAAAACCATTTTGGCAGGTTTTCAAAAATGTGTAAATATTTTTTTAACTTTTTGAATAAAAGTTGGTCCGCCCCCACATTTATTCCAGTTTGATATTCTTATGGATATTTCAGCCGTTTCTGAACCGATTTTGATCAAATAAAGTTGATTCTGTCATTAAAATTGTGTGCTCTTTCAAATTTTACACTCAGTTTTTCATTATCTCACAAAAAATTATTTCTTGAAGCACCCTCAATACCAAAACTGAACTTTCCCTTTAATCATTTGAATTCTGTATTACTGCGAACTGTAAAATTTCACCAACTTGAAGTAAATAGTATCCTAGTGGTTTATGGAATGACTGTGCTTGAAAATGCCTGTAAAAACAGACACCATCTTTAAACAATTAAGGGATCTAGTAAGTTTCTGGCTTGTACAAAACTGATCGTGATAACATTTCTGTAGTTCTGTGATCTGATATGTCCACTGAATGATGTGTGAAAATTCCATGTTAAATGAATGTCATATGATATTGGTTTTGAAATGACTATCTTACTAAATGATGCATGTAGTAATATAAGTAACATGTAATCATGACATTCCTCTCACTTTCCATCTCCTTTGATAACAATTTGTTTAAATTTGTAATAATTTCTTTTGTGATACTTGTATAACTGATATATGGTGCGGAAACATGGACATTGAAGAAGATTGATGAAAAAAAGACTTCATACCTTTGAGATGACATGCCTCAGGCAGATCATGGGCATGACCAGACATACACACACAACTGAACATGGAAGAAACCATCAACGACAGAGATGCCACAAAAAGACTTAGATCATTTTGGACATAAAACATGTATCAACAGAATTTTCCCTCAAAAGATACCCCCACATTCTACTAAATGGAAATGTACATGGTAAACGTCAAAAGGGGAAGACCAGCAAAGAGATGGATTGACTGTATCAATTAGGCAGACTTGCAACAACAGACACCTTGACTCTCTGGCCAAGGCCAAAAGACTGACAGAATATCAAAGGCGTGGCAAGCAGTCGTGAAGCAGAAGCCATCGCACATCCCAGCGATGGTGTGGACGGCTTAAGTAAGAAAGTAAGCAAGTATAACTGATAGATCTAGATGATGTTCTAGTTAACCCTAAAAAGACTGGGTTATTTTGAACCTTTAAAAAACTGGGAGGGGGGGGGGGGGGGGGCTAAAAGGCCCCCCCCCCCCCTAAGATCTCGGCAACCGAAACTCCAAAATTTGGCATGGTGATAGACGTCCATGAGATCTACAATATTTTATAGTTAATTTTTTTTTTTTTAGAATATGCTAATTAGAGCTAATTAATTATGCGAAAATTGTATTTTTTTGTATTTTTTGTATTTTTTGTATTTTCCTCGGCAACCAAAACTTTGATCGACTCCAAATTTGGAATGGTGATAGATGTCCATGAGCTTATACAATATTGCATAGTTAAATTTTTTTTAAAATTAGAATATGCTAATAAGAGCTACAGTAATTAATTATGCAAAAATTGTCTTTTTTTGTATTTTTTGTATTTTTCTTTATATATGGTGATTCTTATGAAACAAAACTGTTCCTGGTACAAAATACATGCTAAGATTATATAAATTTACACAATCTCTGATAAAACAACAGGATAATCATGAAAATTGATTTAGTTTTACAGTTTTCTTTGTTTTTATTTTTTTCGTTGTTTTTCTTTGTTTTATTCTTTATATATTGTATTGTTTTATGCAAATGAGAATGTAATAAGTTTTATTCACCATGCCAAATGGGAATACTAACAGTAGGGGAGATGCGGGTGAGTTGAGCCATTTTTTTTATGAGCAATATTTCCATATAATTCTTGGTTTGGAGGGATTTTTTTGTATCATACTAAAACACAACTACTGGGCTTTTATTACATCAGCTAGTTTTATTCATGAACATTGCGTACAAACGCAGCTATCGATTAAAAAAGAATAGTAAAATGGCTCATCTCTCCTGCGGTACGAGGAGACTTGTGCCATGTCATTGGGAGACTTGTGCAACTCTCCAACGGCATTGGAAACATACATATAAGAATCACATCAAATAGTAAATCGTATCAATTTTTCAATACACCAAAAAGAATCTCTCGAATCAAAATACCAACAAAATAACTTGTATTACAACGTAATTATGCTCCAGTTTTGCCATGCGATGGGATTTAATACTTTTTAAGGACCGCTAGATTCAAAATGTGTTATTTCCCTATACACCCAATCATGGCTCAACTCTCCATAAACATATGGCTCAACCCTCCATTAGGTGGCCATTTTTTTAGAATTAAATACATTTTTCTAAATGTGCATGCAGCTCTTCATCAACTTTCATCAAAGTGAAAATACGATACACGATCAACATCATACATGAAAAGTTGCCTGTCTAATTGCTTTCATGTAAGTAGTAGAAATGGCCAAACCTAAAACTTGGAAATTCACTTTTTTCTGTATTTTGAAGAATTGGGGGGCCCATTCCTGTATCATGCTCCAGCTCTTCAAACTGCTATTTCTAAAAAGACAAGTATGTTAAAGGGGACCACCAGGCAAAGGACAACACATTATTATATGTTTTTTACCGTTTTGTGATATCAAATAGATGCCCAACATTTTGCAAAGGGTTGTGTAATTCATAATCAAAGCAATTAATTTCCACCACTTACGGAACCACGGCTATCTTGTGGTTCCACATGGGCCAGGCATTTGCGAGTGCGCCAATGCAATTCACGCGTACGTCAATAGAATCCCGGATGATTCGTTCGCTCTGCATAGAGCGCCGCTGGCTCTGCTCGCATAATAGTCTGCGCATTCAGACCGCATGACCGCATGGCTGAGAATGGTGATGCGTTTTCCAATTATATATTTTTTCTGAAAACATATTTTTGTGAACTTATTGAAGGAATGGAATACTAAAGATGTTACCTTTCTATAAAAAGATTATTTTTGGGTGGTGGTACCCTTTAAAGGGTAACACAAGAGCGCACCAGATAATTTTTGTATAATTCTCAATGGAAGTTAGAGGGGGTGGATCAACTCACCAGCATCTCCCCTACATGTGAAAAGATGGGTATAAAACTTCAACATAAAAGGTGCATCTAAAAACTGTGTATGTTATATATGGAAGAATTAACAAAAATCACTCGATCGCAAAATGTTACATAACACCCGGATCGTTGACCTGGTGTGCACAACTTTGGTATCAAAAGATGCGCAAGACTCTTAAGGGAAAAAGTCATGAATTGGCACCGTAAAATATTTAAGCATTGCGAAGTAATCGCGAAAATAGAGGGGGAGGGGGCTAAATCAGCCCCCCCCCCCCCAGTCTTTTTAGGGTTAAAAGTATTCAGATGCGTTCTGGCTCAACATTTTCCAGTAATGAAGACACCATCCTCAAGACAGACTAAATATTGCCAATTATCATGTCTTTTGATCCAGATAGACTAGTCTACAAAATAATGTAATGTTTTGATCAGACTGCTCATTATTTAAATGAGGACCGTTACAATTGATGGTCAAAGATCAATGCTAATATCATTTAGTTTTGTTTCTTGACCATTTTTTGGTTGGATTTTAGTGCCGTTTCTTCCCATACTGCAAACTCGTTTTGAGTGTAGGCCTACTGGACTAATACACTTTAAATATCATAATGTAAACATTTTAGTATTATAGTTATGACAAATATGTTTAAGTGAGTTATATTACTCTTTGTGTATGTGCTGTGTGTCGAACAATTATTGTTTTACAAAATCAATGTCAGCAATGAAACCGTCACAGTCAAGCCATGCAAATAACCCAAAAGGCAGACAACGTGCAACTCTTGTTCGCCTTTTAGTGATACAAAGTCATGCAAATTATGGCGTAATTATTTTATTGCATCCTGTTTTGATAAAACGTGCTATACACGTGTTTCAACTTGTTTGTACAAAGTTCTGTTTATTCAGTATTATCTTTAATATTGACTCGAAGTTACGTATTTTCTTTCATCCGTTTTAAATGTTAATGTTTAAGTTTGTTCTTTACTTCTTGTATTATATTTTGTATGATATTGGTTTCTTAATTCCAAGCACAATGGAGTCAAGTCTACTGTAGATAATATAATGTAAATTAGAAACCTGTTTGCTACCATATATGGACATGATCATGTGTCTATTATATCAAAGCCAGTCAAGACACTTGTAGACGTTAATTATGTTAATTTCATTTGCACTGCGTCAGTGGCGTAGATCTGTTTTGAGAAGGGGGGGGGGGATGATGCGAGGAAGCAAAGCGACCAAGCCCGTGAGCTGGAAGCGCCCGAGGGGGGAGGGTGTGTATCCCCCCTCTCACTGTAGGGATCGAGCTTTTGCAATTTTTCACTCGAAATAATGCAATCTGGTGCATACCTTGGAAGGAAATTTGATATACTAAAATTTAAGAAGCATGATTTAAATCATCTCCCTTATGATTAGACCGATATACAAACACAAATGAACCCACACACACACGCACACACACACACACACACACACACACACGTGTTTGTAAACACCCCTAAATCAGGGACATACATGTGACAAAACACCATCTAATCGCGGACGTCCGCGGTTGGAATTACAATTAGAAAGTACTGCTTGTCCACGTTTAGAATGTAACTAATTGAACTGCTGCCGTTCTGAAGCTCATCCCCGATTGGAATGTAAATGTAAAATTTTCGTGTGTATCGGAGTGTGTGGTTTACATCGTGCGTGTGTCGTGATCGGCAAGAAAACTACTATACCGCCCTCATGTGATATTACCCGGATACCCCCCTCCCCCTGGCCTAGATGTGCATTAGCTGCATGAGGAACCCCCCTATCCTTTGTTTTTCGCGAGTCCCCATTTTCCAGGTAAAGAGTAAAGAGTCCCCGTTTGCAGGTGCTTACAAGTATGTGTGCACACACTGTACATGCATGTCTATACTAATTTTTTTTTTTTTTTTTTGGGGGGGATGTTTGTACATGCCATCCCCCCCGCACAAAAAAAGTGGGGGCATATACCCCCCCCCCCCCTTCCCGGATCTACGCCCGTGCATTGCGCACTGCGTAATTATAATAATAATACTCACGTATTCTAAAATGTAACTACATTTCCCCCATCCTAAATGTACTAACTATTTTTGGCCAAATGTAACCCTGTACAGACCGAGTCACGGTGATGAATTACATCAGCTAGGAGAGATGAATGATTGTTCCCCTTTTGTATGGATTTACCTTTTTGTATCTATTCCAAACCAATTGAGGACAATTTGATTGCTAATGAAATAGAGTAAGCACTACTTTGTGTCACAAACAACACATGAGCACCAAATAAATCGTTTCAGGTCTAAAACTTACTTCCATCCATATACATGTATTAATCAGAGCAAATTGATTACTTTAGTAATGTTACAATGAAGGATACAGCTAGTACTTGCCAAAGTTACCCTTCATCAATACCAAACTGATAAATAAATGTATTTATTAAGTTTGTATCCGGAAGGTTATAATTGAAGATAAAGGGATCTTGAGACGTAAATGCAAATAATTACGTCACAATTAATTATATCCAGTCAAGACGGTTCTCAAATGGGAATACCCCTTCTTATCTATTCCAAAGAAATTCAGAGTTTAATCGCGGTTTAATCGCAAACTTGGTCGTTTTGGGGCATCTCGCACATTATATAAAGTTAGTCCAAACCTCTGGTAAATCATTTCTCTCGACCATTTTCTTCACAGCGTCAAACCAATTAGGAACTTCAGGCAGCTGAGATGGGGTGGAACAGTTTGTATCTTGGATCCTTGTCCAAATTTCCAGCGATGTTCTTCGTGCTCCTTTTGTCTTTACTGGGTAAGTTGTTATAATTTTATGCTCTTAAAACCATCTTTTAATACGTAACAATCGTCCGATCAATTATTGTAAAATAATCTTCATTATCAATTGGGGATAAAGTTAAATTATATACAGTATTCAGATCTGAACTGGTTAAATGCCAATATTTTGATAACAGAAATCATGGACGTACGACTCTGACGTTTTGTTCAATATTATTTTTAAGGAAGCATTTTATACATCAGTCCTTCTTTTATTTGTGTTAATATTCTCCGAACATACCCGTTTATAGGCCTACCCTCTATATATGATTATTTATCATCAAAATCTCATCGAAATCTCATCGTTCCCTATCAAGCCATTTTGGTTATCACTAATGATGGAAATAATGCATGTTTTTAAAACCACTATCAACTGTTCTGACTGACCACTATCATGGCATGGCTGCCATGTTTTTTTAAGGTACCCCATGAAACGTCTTCTGAGCACATCCGAGCGTGCGCACTAAAAAAAGTGGGTTATGTTAAAACCGCTGATGTTGAATCTGCTGCTATGTCGGTAGTTACGTATCCCGCTTTTGTTAGTGTCAATCAAATGACGTCTTATGTGGTACAGTTGGAAAACATGGCAGCTAGACTCCAGTGGGCAATCAAAACAGATGATAGTGGTTTCAAAAACATTGCTTTATTGCCATTATCATTGATACCCAAGAGGAAATATATGACTAGAAGTGACAGGACTTATTCACTTATCAGAGACAAACAGTAAGCATAAATGCCAGCGTTTTGGCTTCCCTTTTACTGCTTACATGTAATTATAGTTCTGTATCATAATCGCTGATAGAAAGCTATTTTGAGCATAACAATGAGACTTCAAAAAATAGCCACTTACTATCCATGAGTTACAGACCATTTCAAGCCCTAGTCTAGCTCTCTTTATAAATGACGTGTTGTGGAAAAATACACCTTCTGTTAGAATGGCGATTTCATTGATTCCTGATTACTGTTTAACAATTCACTTTGATGTATCAAATTGCAAAAATTATTAATATTTTTACACCTTTATTAATAGCTCAAACTGTGCCCAGCTATACGGTCCACACAACTTCCCAGCCGTATCCTTCCGAAGGACCAGGTATGTACAGTGTGTATGACATAGTATACATGGAGGTGTTGTGGCACGATCGGATATTAAAGTGCTTGACTAATTCAAACCACAGGAGCCGAGTTTGAAAACCTATTGATGCCCATGGCACTTGAGCCCTAGGCTTAAGCAAGGCACTTAATCCACCTGTTCTCCACCCAGGTGTATAAATGGGTACTCTGTCAAATTGAGGGTACATGTATATGCATGTAAAGCATGAGGGCATGTTAATGAAGCACATGCTAGAATGTTCCCCAGGGGTGGAGAGAGTGCACAATAAGTGCTGGATTGAATGTATGTGTGTATTCTATGGGTGAGGTTATTATAATATTAAATGCAGGTCCCTCTGGGGAACAGTTTAAAATCACTGAAGGGGAATTAAAAACCTGTAATAAAACTAATAAAGAATTTTCTTCCATATAAATGTCAAATTATTATATCAACATTGTTGTATTTTGATTGTGAGGATTGGCAAACATTTAACAAATTTGTATTTTGATCATTATTATCAATATTTGTTTATTTTATTTACATTATTAACCCGTTGCTTACGGGAACCAGGTGGAGTATGTACAAAGTCTATGGGAATGTTAGAATCTCGAAGGGAATGGGTTAAATTTTCAAGGTTGGCAGTATTATATTCTATACCAGTAATTAATTTTTACTAGTCTAGATTTCTTTATTTATGCCTGGTAAAGAACAAAAACTATAATAATTATTTTTCTTTTGTCTTTGTCACAGACCCGGACTCGGAGGGCATCATCCTTACATGCACGGACACGCAGATGATTGTTGATATCCCAAAGTCACTGCTTAGCGATGACGTGCAAGGGGAGCACTCCCGATTTGCCAATGACCCCGACGCCGAAAACCGGGACTGCTGGGGCGTGGATACGCGGAACGACGGGTTGATGGACATCATTCGCCTCACTACCAACCTTACGGCCTGTGGCACAATCATGACGGTTCGTTTAGTATTCTTGGATTTTACTCTTTTTGTGGGTAGTTTCACACTCTAATAATAAATCTGATATAACAAGATCCTTCAATATGGATTTGATAAGCAGTAGGAAAAACATAGTTCTGATATTCCCTATTCATGCTGCACAGTGGAACCTCTTTATAATAAATTTTGTTATACTTCCAATGCTCGAAATTAGCATAGGCCCGATGGCCCGGGGCCACTAAAAAAAAATAATTTATTATTCTTTTTTTTTGCAGATACCCAGTAGTCATGTTTAGTCCTGTCTAGGGCATGACTTTTAAATGTAGCATTCAGCAAATTATACCCTTTTCTCACATACAAAATATTGGTTAGTTAAAAAGTTGCAAGTTAATTGAGCAAGTAATACTGCTGCTAATGAATATTCATACATTCTTGAGCAGCCGTACTCATTTTCTAACCAGTTGTAAACAAAATTTTCATATTTAAAATCGTTATTAGTAATTTCAGTTATTTGCATATTTTGCATATCTAATAAGCATCATAAATATTCATATACTCAATGTACAACTAGCAATAAATGTGCAATTTTTGTACTAACCACTAATTTTTAACATGAGAAAATGTATATGTTGATGAATGCTAGACCAGTGGTATAAGCATTCCAACAGCACTACACAGTGTCTTAAAAAAAATACAGGGTGTCTAAAAAAATCCCATAAATTCAACATCATGTTTGAACAGTGTGTTGTGAGTTGTCTCACTTGTCTGCAATACTGTTTACGAAGAATCCAAATATGTCATTTACAGTCTAAGGTGTTCAGACAACACTGCACAGAATTTTGAGGTCAAATTGAATTTTCTCCTTATCTACCATTTTTGTTTTGTCACCTAGACCCTGGCTATGTATGACTGGAAGTGTAATTGTCACTCGTTTGTATTCAATCGCGGTGATTTTTTTGATGAAGACAATAAATAAAAAGACATGACACACACACACATTCATCCTAATTCATGCTTATTTAATGATCTTACAATGAAACAAAGGGGAATGAAAAATAAAAAGTATTGCCTAGTACCCTGAAACTATCAATATGGTTATTGTATTAATTTTACTTTTGTTTTTCCTTATTTTTTTCGGGCCAGTAGATTTTGGTTCCTGGCCACCAAATTTGGAAGAATACTAATTTTACTGGCCCGACCGGGCCACCAGCAAAAAAAGTTAATTTCGAGCACTGCTTATAGCAACGTACCCGATATAGTGAGACTATTTATACACAGGTTCAGGTTTTGTGTATTTTATTATTTTCAAGCCCTGATTCAACAAGATGTCTGATATAAAAGATAAATTCAATGGGCCTGGGAGGTGCTCGGTATAACAAGGTTTCACTGTATAATTGCAGACTGTATGATATCCTTCCCTCTCCTGTTTTTTGTATTTGCAGGAGACTGATGACGAAGAGGTCTACACCAATCGCGTAATCGACAACGACGCTGAATCGAATCTCTTCACCTACAAGCACACCATCGATATTCCCGTCTCATGCAGGTACAACCGCACCCACCGCGTGGGCTCCCGTCACTACCAGGTCACCGACTACTTGATTGACGAGAGCATATCTGAGGAGGGCCAGTATTCCTTTGACTTTGACATCTACAGCGACGGGACGTTTGAGCACGCGCTGACCGAATACCCGCTGCCTGTCGAGCTGGACAACAAACTCCATCTGGCCGCTTCGGTGCTTTCGCTGGACGGTACCATCGACCTCTCCATCCGATCTTGCAGGGCCACGCCCACTTCCAGCTATGAGAACCAAGTCAATTACGTCTTCATTGAAAATGGGTAAGTAAATGGGTTTAATCAAGTCAGCCAGACATGTTTGTAATTATAAACTTTGTTAAATGTAAAGTGAAGGTATATTTTATTTCACATTATAATATATACTTTCCTGTTAATTAGCTGTCTGTACAGCATTTTTCTCATTGCAGTCGGAAATCATGTTTTTTGAAGAATTGTCTGTTAAAACTACTTGAACTTTATGCCTTGAGACTCCCGTTTCATTTTACATCACAGACTTACATGAACAAAAAAAAAGAATTATATGAATAACAATGTAATGTAGCCTAGCTAGACTTGAACACAAACAAATTAAGAATTGAAAACCATGATATAATGCATTGTGCATATTTAAAAAACAGTTATTGTACAGTCATGTAAATTACATACATATTAAAAATCACTTTGCATTTTATACAGATGCTCAGTTGACACCGCTAAAGTAAACCTGACTCACCTGGCACACAATCGCGTTGGTGTTGAGATGCATGCATTCAGATTCATCGGGGAAGGCGATTATGTGAGTTCAAACTAATGGTCTATTTATAGCGGATTTCTGCCAGATGGTATATTAAAGGGGTCATAACATTGCCAAATCCATAAATCTTACTTGAAACTCTAATGGTTCTCTCATACCTTGTTGTGTTTGTATCACCAATGGAAGCATGGAACAGGTTTTGTTTTTGTTTTTTTTCGTTGTTTTAGTTTCCCTTTTATTAAAAAGATATTTACATTTACGTTTTAAGTGTTTTGATGTTTAAAGATTTAAAGAAAGGAGAGGTTGATGTATACCGCATTGAACATTTGATGATTATAAAAGCGCTATATAAATGAATGAATCCTGATTATCACACTATGGCTCAAACAGATCTGAGAACATGGAAAGAGGCTATAAGGTATAGGGAAGACTGGTGGTAGAGAGTAAAAAGGGATCACAATTCAGAAGAGGTCAAAAGAGAACTGACCCACCTTACACCTTAATAGAGTACTGCAGTATATAGTACCACTTAATTCACCTGATTATATAATCCCACTTGTTATGTGTATGTTTGCTACTATGATACAGGTGTACGTCCACTGCAACGTGTTAGTATGCGACGCCAGAGATCCGTTCTCCCTCTGCAACACCGACTGCGTAGGCCCTACACCACCTGCCTTGCGACAGAGGCGTGACATTGGCAGCAGTGATAATAGTGCACTCAACATTAAACGCTTCACCCGAGGGCCCCTGCACATCCAAAAGCTTCATAGTGCCGATAACAGCATTCCTCTCTTGGAGCTTAGTGATGGTAAGTATGTGTTTGTGTGTGTGTGTGTGAGAGTGGATGATGGTGAGTGTGTAAACACCCCAACCGAGGACACGGGTTGGACACCCTACTATTCAACCGAGGACACACGCTGGACACCCTACTATTCAACCGAGGACACACGTTGGACACCCCACTATTCAACCGAGGACACACGCTGGACACCCCACTATTCAACCGAGGACACACGTTGGACACCCTACTATTCAACCGAGGACACACATTGGACACCCTACTATTCAACCGAGGACACACGTTGGACACCCCACTATTCAACCGAGGACACACGCTGGACACCCCACTATTCAACCGAGGACACACGTTGGACACCCAACTATTCAACCGAGGACACGCGTTGGACACCCTACTATTCAACCGAGGACACACGTTGGACACCCTACTATTCAACCAAAGACATGTCCACGTTGAGGGTATACCTCCAACTGAGGACTGTCATCTTTTCCCCTGCCTAGTGCAAACGATGCTTGTTCAAATACCATAATTCATAAGAGTGCATGTTAAAAATACAAAAAAAATAACATGCACTGGGTATGTCCATGGACGGGCAAACAATTTTTGAACCCACTGTGCGTTTCCTCAATTGAATAGTCCTCGGTCGGTTGGGTGTGTGAATTCTTACACATATAGGTCCATATTTGTAAAGTGATTCTCCTTGGTCCTTGATTAGTGGCGGTTAAAAGTATGTGTGTGTTGTCCGTTTGTGAAAATGTATCTATTTGTGTGTCTTTATTTTTGTGTCTGTGTGTGCATTCATATCTGTATTTGTGTTTATGTTTGTGAGCATATGCACGTCTATATACTAAGAACATTTCTTGTTGTGGTCTCTGTATATATTGGTCAAACTCATCGTGGTTTATTCCGGAATACAGTGGAACCTCTTTATTATGAGTTCCTTGGGATCCTGAAAATAACATTTGTTCTATCACATATCTCTTTATATCAGGGTAAAAAAAAAAAAAACGGATATAAAGAACCGGGACCAGTAAAATTGCCTTGTTTTTTTCAGAGCTCTATATAAAGAGGTCCCACGCTACGTACATGTATTATCATAGTGACTAGTAATAAATATCTTGAACCGATTCTTTTCATGATTTGATATTAGATGGAATGATTGTTGCATAATATTTATTTCCCCTTTCCCTCCTCCCATCCAGGCACTGAGACGCAAGACAGCAAAGGAGTTAGCTTTGCCCTAAGTCCCTTGGTGGTAGCCATGGCAGCCATAGCATCCGTTGTCTTGGTGCTCGTTGTGGGTCTGGTGATGAAGATGGGCAGGGTGAACAAGCTGGCAGCCATCTTGGAGAAGAGGGCCCTCCAGGAGGAAGAGTTCTAATTATAGCCTCACATCCACATTGTAGAAGGTTGTACTTGGGTATGACCAAGTACATGCCATACACACAATTTCCTTATAGCACAGAGTGTGGCAATTCATGTTTGGCAAGTTTGTGATACTTGCCTCCCATGCATTGTCCATGCAGTCTGCTACACACAACATTATGGTAATGTGTGTATCCGTTCTAATTATTAAAGCCTGTCAGTATAGACCAACACATACCAGGCCCGTAGCCAGGGGGGTGCATACGCACCCCCCCCCCCCCCAAATTCATAAAGGTCTTGACCATCTTAACCAATGGACTCAGACCCCCCTCCCCTGATTACACAACTTAACCAATTGTTTCGGCCTCAAAATTGTTTAGCGACGGAACCCCACTCCACCCCTCCTGCTTACACGACTCACAACCAGTGGTCTCGGCCTCAGCCTCAGCCACGGCCACGTTCGGTCTTGCACCCCCCTTGAACAATCCTGGCTACGGGCCTGCATACTGAAAGACACATTCACACACACAAACAAACACAGATGACAGATGCCACACAAACACACACACACGCACATTCTCTCTTTCAAAGGTTCACACACAGAAAATGCCTCCAGTCAAATGCACACAAGCACAATAATAAAGATCACCGAGATATTGTATTTTTCCACCAGTTGTTCAACATTTAAAAAATAATTATTCACTTCATGTTCAGATTTTATCTCTGTTTATATATATATATAATATATACATGTAGTTCTATTCTTTTTTGACAGTGCGCATTATTTTCTGAAGGTTGGTCAAATTTTTAAATTATATTATTCAGAATATGGTACATATATCTCTAGGATACCCAACTCATGAAAGCTCAGCTTATAAATATATTTAAAGGAAAGACAAGTTGGGAGGAGAACAAGATAATGATCATATGAGGTCTTTTTGCTTCAGGTGGTTAAATAAGCATCATGTTATATTGTAATGATTATTTATAGACAAATCAATATAGTTCTCTTTTAAAATAGGCTTGGAATTTTTCATAGCTAAATCATTATGTGAGGTAAGCAAAAATTAATAATCCTCTAAATTATGATTTTGTTACGAACAAAATTTTGAGTAGACCAAATTGGTGAGGATCAAGCGTGATTGATATTGTATCAATAGGTGCCATATAAATTGAATCTATTATTATTTTAAAGTGGCAAATGAACTCTTTTGTATTTCATCATGTTTTGATTTTGGATCTTGTCCCATGAGCTGTGAGGCCAATTTGATATTTTGTATGTTCTCAATTTGTTCATAAATGAATTGCTTTTTCCTTTATTGTCTGTTTAAATCATTCAAATCATTTAGATGTCCAATTATCAAAATCATTGTATATATTCAAATTAATAAAAAAATCAAACTGAACCAAATGATATATATTTGTATGTGTATTTTGATTGGATTGTTCTGCCTGAACATCTTGTAGTTTTGTACCAGATCATATTAAGTCCGGCGCAGACAGAGCCGACTCGACTGGTTGTCATTCCGATCGGCTCAGTTTTCAGTGCCTCACGACACATCGGACAGTCGGATGCCAGTTGGGGCCGATCCAACACGATAAATCTGCTCCGACTGACCGGGCCCAACTCTAGCCTGATTGAAACCAGTCGGATCGGGTAGAGTCGGCTCTGTCTGCGCCGGGCTTAATAACATTGTAAACATTAACCAATACTCGAAATGAGCACAAGCAAAAATAGGCAAGCAATTGAAAGGAATTGTAAATGGTTTTCTTTTTGGGGGGCCACCAGATTGTTTAAAAAGAGTTAATTTCTAGCATTGCATTCTAAACTAGCCCCTTACAAATATGGAGAAATTAAAATATAACTAAGTATGCTTTTGTATACTTATGCTTAAACCCACAACAATACAAATTTGTTGGTATACTGTAGTCAAACATAAATATCAGAGTTGAATCTATTGCTACTGCAGAAGAGGATCTGACCTGGGGAAATTTTGACTTTTGTGGGTGAAATGAAATAGAAATAAAACAAAGAAAGCAGAACAGACATACATGTACTAGGCTAATAGTCAACTTGCCCTAGTTTGACAGAACTAGTCAAAGTTGACTATCTTAGGCTCAGTCCATTGAGTCTAAATGTACACACTTCACAGAGTACATATCATTGGTTGAGAAAGAAAAGGGTGCTAAGTCACTCTTTGTACTTCTGAGATAATCATGTTGAAAGTTGGGGGCCATTTGCGAGTGCGCCAATGCAGACCACATGAACCCATGCTTTAGAATGGTGATGCGTTTCCAATTATATTTGTTTTCTTTCTGGAAACATATTTTTGTGAACTTGTTGATGGAATGGAATACTAAAGATGTTACCTTTCTTTAATAAGAATATTATTTTTGGGTGGTGGTACTATACCCTTTAACCAAACATAATTTGATATATGTTTTTTGTTTGTTGATTGTATGCAGCCACCAGTGGGAGTATTCTAAAAATTATTTCAAGTTAATATTTATTGCATCTACGTCATATCTTTGTCCCTAAAATATATTATACAGTTTCATATTTTAGTGACATAGATATGATGTACATGTAGGTACAATACATTTTAACTTTTAATTGTTTTCAGAATACACCCCCAGATTCAAGTTTCAGGCCACTATAATTTGTTTAATCTCCCGATATTTCATCACAAGTAAATCTGTTCCCTGTTCTACATTCGTTATTACGACTTACAATAATTGGAATAAAATAATACACTTTCCTCGAATAAATAATCAAAATTACACTTGTATTGATTATTACTCTCTTCTTGCACAAGGTACATGTATGCCTTATCAAACTTTTATTCCAAGATAAATAAAACAAGATAAAAACCATCTTCCATTGTAAATCTCTAATTAAGTCTGAATACGGCACAATCTTAAATTTAAGACTTGCCTCAATAATTGTCCAGCAATTTTAGCTCCTCCCCTGCACGAATGAAAGGACTTCATCTGACATAGCTTCCACCGACGCCTCTACCACCCCGTTGTGTATTTTTCTGTTCGCAACAGACTTCTCCAGGGACTTGTGTCTTCCAGGCCTGGCCTCGATCCTTGCTAGTTTGTTCAGAAGATTGACCGGGTCGTCCGATTCTCGTCCCCCAAGACTCGCTCGATCGTCCAATTTGATTCCCGCGCTGTCATCCGAGTGTGATGCCACATTTGATTCCAGCGCCCCGTTCCTGGCTAGGTTGACGGAGTCGGAATCCTCGAGCCCGAGTGAGCGGAGGACGTCGGAGGCAAACTAAGTAATGTGTGAACACCTTACGTCAAAAGGATGTTATATGGCCGAGTAATGAGCGAAAACACAAAGTGATATTCACCAAACTCATTGCGATAAATTTGTAGCCTACAGAGTTATGACTATCCAGTGGATAGTTAAAAACCGAACACTTCAATCGTAAATATCTGTCTAACGAAAGGGAAATTCTAAAAACCAAAACATGGTCCATGCTTCTATTGGTAATACGAATACAACAAGGTATGAGAGAACGATTCGATTTCTAATTAAGTTTTGTGGAATTGGTCAATATCCCTTTAATTGGATGGATAAATGACTCCAATGAAATGGGAATAAAGAGTATAAGATCTGGCGATGGAAATTTAATCTGTATGTGTTTGGAATAGATTAAAACCAGCCTGTAGGCCAAAGATTTCCCCCGATATTTCATGTTTGGTACAGGAAGATGTCTGCCATGAACCTGACTTCGCCACTGTTATGTTTGTTTCTTGCCAAAATAATATTAAACAATAAGTTATGGTTTCACTGTAACATTCTGTTGTGATGTGAGATTTGAAATACTTTCTATGATGTGGAAGACTCAACTCCCCTGTTAAGAGTTTGTTGACCTTTGTATGCACATGTTGAATGTGAAAGTTCTGAGCAGTGCAGTTTGGTAGAACACATGTTTTGTGCTGGAAGAATGTAGGGATCAGCTGTTCTACTGTTTGGGCAGTTTTGCACCGTAGAAGTTGCTTTGTGTTCCTAGATTTGGCCATCTAAGATGTGGAACATGGTAGAGGCTGCTTGGTACTGGTAGCGGTGCGCCGATGGGTAGACAGGGGGGAGTAGCCCTGTACTACTGTAGGTAGCTGTGCCTGGTGGACCGAGGCTGTTTGTTTGGAAATAAATAAAGCCGCGCGAGGCCCATTCGCCGGAAATACTGTCGCCCTGATCTCCTTTGTTGACTTCTGTCCATAACATCCCGAAACGTTTCAATGGTGTCAGAAAGTGGGATGGGCAGCTATATAGGACTCAGAATGACAGGAGGTTGGTGCCGTTGAAGGGACAAAGACCAGGGAAAGGACCGCCGGATGACCGCGGAATCGCTGGTGAAGGGATAAAGACCAAGGTAACGACCTTTGGAAGAACGCGGGTTCAACGGACCAACACATGGGGCATGAACATTTAAGAGAGACTTAACAGCCTTGGCCCACATATATTGTGGTGTAATGTAAAGTGTTTATAAACATTTGGGTATGTTTATGAAACCGTGGACTTGGTAAATTAATCGTAGTACCACTTGTGAATTAATTTTGTTGTCGTATTGCTTAATTTTGACCTTGTTGTTTGCAGGTATTGTTTTAGCATGTCTCGTGGTACAGGCCTGCTCGGCATGATGCGGAGCCATGAAAAATGGATCTGAAGATAGTGTATGCCTCCTTGTTAGCTCTAGGGCAAGCAGTAGATGTTGAGGATCTCCTTCTGGGTCAATTACAGATAGAGAAATATAGTGGGGACTGTTGGGATGGCACTGAAACGCCTTTCTCTAACTGGTTGGATGAGTTCAATCTCCTTGTAGGACCATACCAACTCAGTGACGAGGGGAAGGCTAGGGTTTTAGTGGATAACCTCACGGGGCCAGCAAGAGAGGAGATCTTGTACTGCTTGTCCGAGGAACAGAGGCGTAGTTACAAGGAGATTGTGAAGGCTCTCAGGCTTTGTTTTAGTTGGGAGACATGTCACTATCTGCAGGTCCTGTTCCATTCTCGTGTTCAAGGTGACAATGAGGATTTGGCGGGTTTCAGTAGGGCACTCATGCGTTTGTATGCAAAGGTCGTAGATGCAGCAGACGATGAGGTGGAAGCTGCGGCTCTGAGACAGTTGAGGAATGAAGCCCTGTCCAGTCAATTTGTTGATGGAACACGAGATGTAAGGGAACGTGTGATGGTGAGGCATCTATACCTCAAGCATCGGGGTGAGTGTTTTGATGTGCTCAGAGAAGCAGCACTTCGGGTATTTCTCCATGATGGTGGTCATACGATGGAGGGAGATGGGCTGACAGTTTCAGGAACACAGGTTGTGTCTAGTGGAACAGTGGTTCAGCAGGATGATCTTCCCGTTGCCATGACTACCATAGTGGAAGTTAAGGAAGCAGGTATCCATTTAAATGTAACTCTGGATAACAATTGTCATTGTTTAAGTGAAGTTCCCGTAGATTTACATGTAGATGATGTCGAACCCAGGCATGATATAGATAATAGGTCGGTCAGTGGGGAGGAAATTGGGGAGGTCCCAGTTCCAGGTGCCTCACAGGCGGGTACCATGGACGGTCCCGAACTGGCGACAGAGTATCATAGGGTTAAGGAGCATGTAGGGAAAGAGAAGGTAGACCAAGAGTTGTGGAAATTTATTCGAGAGAGGTGTGTGCTGCTTGCGATGCAGTACGGAGCGACATCGGGCATGTCCAGGAGGTCGTGTGGGGGCCCTGGGAGTCCCAGTGGAAACCAAACAATAAATGTTTTTGGTCTGATGTACCGGTTGGTGGATAATGTACAAATATGTATTTTAGGAAATTTTGTATCTTTATACAAATTACGGTCTTTGGTTTAGGATAGCCATTTTGTGTCAATGAAGTAGGCCTATAGGTGACTGAAAGCGGGGAAGAATTGTTCAGGTCTTGTTTTGTTCTGGACAGTTATAGTTTTCTTTTGGACAGTGTATATTAATAACAAATATTGTGCTTCACTAGGAAATCGTGTTGTGAATAATGTATTGTATTAAGATTAACATTATAAAGTGTAGTAAAATATTAATCGCGGGGAAGATGTTGTGATGTGAGATTTGAAATACTTTCTATGATGTGGAAGACTCAACTCCCCTGTTAAGATTTTGTTGACCTTTGTATGCACATGTTGAATGTGAAAGTTCTGAGCAGTGCAGTTTGGTAGAACACATGTTTTGTGCTGGAAGAATGTAGGGATCAGCTGTTCTACTGTTTGGGCAGTTTTGCACCGTAGAAGTTGCTTTGTGTTCCTAGATTTGGCCATCTAAGATGTGGAACATGGTAGAGGCTGCTTGGTACTGGTAGCGGTGCGCCGATGGGTAGACAGGGGGGAGTAGCCCTGTAGGTAGCTGTGGTGGACCGAGGCTGTTTGTTTGGAAATAAATAAAGCCGCGCGAGGCCCATTCGCCGGAAATACTGTCGCCCTGATCTCCATTGTTGACTTCTGTCCATAACATCCCGAAACGTTTCAATTCAAAGCCATTTTAGGGGTCGAATATGAGGATCCATTCATGTTAACCCTATTACGGCCGGGCTATTTGAGGTCTTCAGCAGGCCGGGGGTGGGCCATTATGGCCCCCCCCTAAGATCTCGGCCGCGGAGCGGCCGATCGCCGTAAAAATTTGCACGCGTGATAAGTGAAGTGTATAGAATACAATGGTAATTTTTAAAAATTTTGAAAAATTCATTAATTTGCATATTTATGGTAATTTATGCAAATAAGTCATGAAATTCATATTTTTACCCATAAATCATATATTCTTCATAATTAAACTCTGGTTTTCACTACATATATTCTTTAGAGCATTTGGAATGATACTACAACAAAAAAAATTGGAAGAGCCCGGTTCTTCCTTTTGTTTTCTATTGTTTTATTAATTTCTTATGTATTTCTTTGTTTTTTTAACTTATGTATTTTATTGTTTTTGTTGTTTATTTTATTTCTAACTATAATTTAACTGTTTTGAACCCCAAAACCAACATATAAAATGTAAACAACACCAAATATCTAATAATACACCTCATTTTATGAAAATTGATATTTCCATATGTTTTGTACACAAATCACGAAATTTAGCGATTTTCGGGCTGACATGCATAGACAAAAGGTCACGTGACTTTGTAACGGAGGGTCCGATTTTCGAAATTTTTGTTTTAAAACGTGCGCAAGACCCGAAAGAAAAAAGTCACCAAGCAGCGACGCGTCATCTTGCAGCGTTTTGGAGCAATAAAAAAAATTTCGGAGGGGGGGGCCATTATGGCCCCCCCCCCGGCCTTATTAGGGTTAAACAATGTTCGTTATTGATACAGGATGCCCCCTCCCACACTTATGAGTAGTAATGCATCCTCTTTCACGGTCCCATGTCTGACTATTTTGACTATAATCCCAGCAAACACAAAACGTTTACAGAACGTTTACAAAACGTTTTTATTAGGTTCCATGGGTCTTCGTCTTTAATGAACGTTTACAGAACGTTCTTAAAACGTTTTTAATAGGTTCCATAGGTCTTCGTCTTTAATGAACGTTTACAGAACGTTCTTAAAACGTTCTGCTGGTCCTTGCACTTAAAAGCAAATACATGAAAGGTTTTTTATTGGTTTTTCTAACGTTTAAACAACGTTCTAAAAACGTCCATTTGGAACGTTCTAAAAACGTTTTCAACCTTCCACAAATAAACGTTTTAAAAACGTTTTCACAGAACGTCCAAATAACCAACTTTGAACCCGTTTAGAACGTTCAGAAAACGTCCAATTGTTAGTTGGGAAACTCTTTCATTGTGCAATTTAACTACATTGGAAGCAAGAAAAAAACAACTTTGTGAACAGTTTATATAATATCTTTAGAACACACCCTGTTTTTAATGATTGGTTACCAATTAAAAGAGAAAATAGTGCTCTTCCTTACCTTGTTCATATTTTAAACAATATATAATTACATTTTTGTATAATCATTTTCTTTTCTTATGTACAATTGGGTATTTTGCTGTTTGCATATTACTCATTACTTGTTAAACTTTACAACTTTTAACGTATCATGCACTTTACAAATGTAACAAATGTACAATTCAGCCTTTTTAAATTAGAGTAGAGTAGAGTAGATTAGTACAGAAATAACCTGAATTCTGTGTGAAAAGTGGATTTAAACTAAAAAAATTAAACCAGCTATTGATAAAGTGATTATATAGTTATGGATTTACATCTATGAAGGTGAGTTTAGATTGTAAATTGATCTTGTTTGTATTTTTTGTATTTCTTGTTGTCTCCATATGTCACTGTGCACAACACATTGCATACTGTGGCAAATACAAAATAGGCTATATACCTGCACAGCGCCCTAAAACAAAAACCAACGACCAAAATGACTGTTCTTGGTATCATTTTTCATTGTAAAAGACACTCTATCCTATGGACATAATCATTTTGTTACTTTATTTTGGGAAGTGCCCCGTTCCATTTTTTGGAGGGCCACCCTGTATACTTTACCTCTATGATCAATGATGTAGAGTGAACACTTGGCGTACCATACTTTGGTCGTTCGAGGCCGCTGCCCATGGGTTTGGTTGGATCGCGCGCGCCGCGCCACATCACACGGCCACGTGCCACGCGGGCTAGTTGCAATTCGGGGCGCGATCGCGGGGCTTGTCGATCGATTGCATGTTCAGCAGCGCATGCAGCATGCAGCATGCAGCAGCTACTATACTACAGCTAGCTGCATGCTGGGCCGGCCTGGCGCTGGCATGCCGGCAGCTCAGCTGGGCGGTAAATTTGAATGATCTCCCGCATGCAATTCAACGCAGCAAGCGGCAGCATGCTCAGCTAGCTAGGTATAGGTTATTAGGTAGCTAGAGCCTAGATCTTTTACTATTAGCTTTAGATAAGATACGGCCGTTTTACTGCTCATGCAGGTCAGAAGTCAGGACACGTCAACGTCAACATCTACTTCACTCTTCAGGGGGAATGTACACTTTAGCGGACAGACCACGCCTCCTTAGCAACCGAAGGTTGCTAAGGAGGCGTGGTCTGTAGGAGCTCCTACGGAGCTCCTTTATATAGCATTTTGGCCCGAAGGGCCAAAATGCGTCCGAAGGACGTTTTGGGGCCCCAAAAAGGCCAAATTCGGGTCCGCAAGCAAAAATTAGTTCTATAAACTACAATAAATTGTAGTTTGTTTTGGATTTTCAGCTTTAAAAAACGCTTTTTGACGAAATAATCGTCCAAAAAAGAATTTAGCCGAAACTAGCTGGAACTATTTTAAATGACGTCATCACTAGTTGAGAAAACTTCAAGAAAAACAACGAAAATTTTCTAAGTCCAATTTTTGTACACAAGGTATGGCACTTTGTGTAAATAAGCGTCGTGCGCATCACTAGCGCGCATTAACGCGCGCTTATTTCTTAATGCGCGGGATTGTTTCTTAATGCGCTCTCTTCCTGAATCAAACACACTCAAACCAATGCTAAAGGCAACTGCGTGTTGCGCTTATTGTGTACGCATTATTGTAATAAACAAGCTTGTGAAAAGTGGTGAAAGTGGCGAAAACTGTCAATTATCGTGGATTTTTGTGACGATAATGCCTTGTTCATGTGGAATATTATGGACTCATTATCGGGGGGAAACCCCCCGAACCCCCGCTCGTGACATTGATACCGGAAAACACTTGAAATTGTTAAAAAGTGGAATAATTGGAAGGAATGTCATGATTTTTAGTTCGGACTGAACTCACTAAAGCAGGTAAGCAAAAGAATGATCGCGTTAATTGATTGATTTGATCAAAAATACAACTCTACCTAAGAAACTGACCTTACAGAGGCGAAAGGTGAGTTCTAGGGATAGTTTCAATCAATGTTTTGTATCATTTATTATCATTTATCGTGATTTATGACAATTTTTAGGCCTCGTTGACAGTAAACTACGAGGGACTAGATTCGTTCGCGCATTAACATTAAAGGGTACCGCCGGGCATGATAAAACCAATCCTTAGTTGTTTTGGTACTATAATTGAATACCAATCATACTCTCATGGCGTCTGATATGTTTCTGTAATTTGAGAAAAATGCAATTAATTACTACGACCTACGGAACCACGGCTATTTACTGGTTCGCGTGCGCGACTTTGTTTGCACGACCGCTCAATCAATACGCGTACGTTATTATGGTAGTATGCGATTTATCGCATAGCCCATGCGATAGTTATTATCGTTTCGCGCGTGCTCGCACTCTAGCCACGGCCACTGCATCGCACCATATCTCTGCATGCATGCAATATGTATACATGCTATTGCTTGTACATTAGGGTTAGGGTAAGGGTTAGTGTTAGGGTATATTTATATTTTTAAAAACCAACACCAATCAAGCAATCCGAAATAGCTCCGTGGATAGAGAGTTAGATTGATACGCTAGAGATCCCTGGTTCGAATCCTACCTTGGTCCAATGTTTTTTTGTATTTGCTATTCGTTTGGCACTCGACTAAATGTTCGAAATTATACAAGTCGGAAATTTCGGGTATGCATGGTCTCTGACCAAGTCGCTATTTCACAAGGAGTTGCTGAATGGTTTGGGAAACGCAAATTCGCAACCCGCCCGACCCTAAAAATACCACCGACCCTAAAGGTTTTTTCTGATTTAAAAAAAAATAAATAAAATACAAAATTCCAATTGCGATAATTATGTGTTATTTGTATGTTATATATGTGTTTTTGTGTAATTTGCGAATCCTGAAAAAAAAAAAAAAAACCCTACCTACCTACCCTAATGTTTGGTTGCCCGTTACTCCAATTCAACAATTTATTGTTTTTGGCCTTATAGCGCTACTCGTGTCTCTCTCTCTCTCTCTCTCTCTTATAGCTCCGTCTATACGCACTGTGCTGCAGCAGCGCGCGCACACAAGCGATTTTCGAAATTTTCTCTGCTTGCTGCGATATATCGCAGATGCGATCAATAAGAGGATCGTTAAGTGGTATCGTAATCGGAACTGCGCTGACAGAATGAGTGATATGTGATATTAAAAATGATTCCATAGCAATGTAGAAATACTTTCAGGATCACAGACTTGTTTTGTATGTTCATTTGGGATATGTCTTGACTTTGATGTAAGAGAGCTAAATCTCTGTCCGGAGGTACCCTTTAAGGAAGCCCTCGCATAAAAACCTTCACTTTGTTCAAGTTTGCGTGTTAATGAATGACTATCGTCATTAACTTTGGAGAACCTCATCACGCATCACCATCACTAGCGCGCATTAATATTGTGACGTCATCATCCTGAATGCGCCTAATCCTCGTCTGTGATTAGCTGCTGCTAATCTTGTCTTGGGGGGCGTGGCCTGTCCGCTAAAGTGTAATTTACCCCTCTTCAGAAGTCAGAATCAGATTCAGAACACATCTTCTACCATGTCTACGTCTACGACTACGGCCGGCTACGTCTACGCCGGCGCGGCCTGCGGAGTACGTATGGACAAGTATTATAACTTCGCGCGTATTGAAACTTCGCGCATCATATAAGCGGTACGCAAACATTAGAACACGGACACGGCGACGGAATTTTCTGACGCCAAATGAAAGAGCACACATTACTTACTAATCAACCAAAAAAATAGCAAACAAAGATCGATATTTCTTGAGAAAAAACTTACTTTTTGTGTGTTTTTTCGTGTATAAATTATGGACAATAGAAAATCATCAAAATAAATCGAAATCCTTCCCGTAGAACAGACTTGTTGTTATCGAAATGCTGCGTAAAATGCTCCTTTATTCGTCCTTCCTTTCAAATTTACTTTCGGATCGCGCAATCTCCGTAGAAAGCTTCACAACGCGCGCGTGCCAAGATGCTAATACGCGCAAAAGTTTGCATCTTCACACACCCATTGACATGCGTGTTAAAGTTTGCTACACAGGATTGCGTGTTAAGTCAATGGCAGTGTATCAAAGTGTATGGAGCGCGAAGTTTCAAGACTACCGTACTCGGTGGAGAATCTCTTGTTGATATGACATGGTTACGGAATCGGGCCAATAACACATGAATTGTGAGTTTAAATCGAAAATGTTTTACATACATCGAATCCTCAGAATAGAGGGAGTATTTTAATGCTTGTTTATTGATATTACAATAATTTTGTTGCTCCTACGACACTTTGAAAAAGTTCGAAATTTTCGTGCGCGAAGTTTCAATACACCTTCATACATGTATGAAAATGGTCCTGTGGCCGAGAGCATATGCGTGCGTAATCCTGTACGGTTGACTGAGTGAGGCCGGTATGTGTGTTCTGCTACGTTCTGTTGATTTGTATCAACGAACGTTGAGGGCGGTAAACACGAGACCGTGTTGCCTTCAGGAAGGTCAACTCGTATATTGTTATACACGCAGTCTATGAGAAATCGCGAATTTTTTTTGTGACCATTTCGAAGGGCGCCCCAGTTGACAGTAACGTTTTTCGGTAGATTGTAGATTTGATAAATAGACCAGAAGTCCGATTTTGTACAGATTGACACTAAAATATATAATTTTGTTTGACATTTCATGTACATGGGAATTTTTTACAAAATCGCTCATTCCAATCATAGTCTTATTAAAATAAACCGCATCGGCATTTTCATGATGATAACAATTTTTGTCGGCAAAACTGTGTGTACAAAAACCGTTTGTGAGTGAGGATGACGTATCGAGATATTAAGCAGACGACAAAAACGAGCATTCTCAAAATGCCGGAATTGTATTTGTATGCTATTTATTCCTGTCTTAGACTTAGGATAATTAACTGACGTTCGCGTATAACATCATTTAAACTAGAACTAGACTCTGTGGCGACTCTGGCGATTAAGCACATTAATGTGCTTTATTTAAAACAAATTTGCGACTTACTTTTGCCCATTCATTGGCATTGACATTGTAATTTGTATATGATAGTGACCGGCAAGTGACTTCGCGATACGGTGTCTGAGATCTGAGAATGAGCTACGCCGGTCGGGTCGGCGGCAGGCGAGGCTAGTCTGCCGCTCATTCACCGGGCTTCTGCTCCAGCTCTGACTCGACGCTAGCTCATCTTCATGCAGTCAGTCTCGGTCCCGCGTCTCGGTCTTTATACGAAAGCGGTGGTTTTATTTTTACCTTATAATGTATGGCCTACTTTGTATCATTATTGAAGGAGATCCAGTTTATCAATTCCAACCCAAATCATGTAAATCAGTCTTGTTCTTGGAGATTTCACCTCAATCTTTGAGTCTTGTATTGACTATTGGACCTTTTTACTCGCTTGAATTTGATACCTGTTTTTGTTGGTCAAGTTAAAAAAAGAAATGTCTAGCTTAGACGTAGCCTAGCCCTAGGCAGGCTAGGGTAGGCCTTATTTAGATAGGTCTTAGCCTTAAGCCCTTATTTGGGGTAATAGTACGTTTCACCAGGTTTAATTACATTTAAATTAGATCTGGTTTGCAAAACAAAAAGAAAAGTCAATTCAAATCACAGTGCAAATTGCATTTTTTTTTTGTGCGGGGGGGGGGGGGGGGTATAAGACTATCCAACCCCAAAGACATAGTTGCCTGCATCAACCAGTATGATCATGAGTGGGGAGAAATTAGCCAAAATAAACATGGTGTCCATTCTTTAGGAGTGTAGGCTTACTTATTTGAACCCCTTTATTATCTTTCATTGAATATGTGGTCATATGATTGCATTGTAGATGTAAAGGGGGTTTAATGCCTAAAATAGATAGAATTATTTTGTAAACCTTTACTCCAGGAACTCAACAACAAAAAAAGGAAGCTAGGCAGCATAATTAAAAGGAAACTGGCATAATACTTCCATTTTGTTTCTCATTTGGGTAAAGGATGGGGGTGGTCCAGAATCAAGCCTTTAATATTCCACTGAATAGATGTCGATGTCTTATTCCTCTTCCAATAAAGTGCAGCTTCAGGCTTGAAGACTATGCACCATTTATCAAAACAAAATAATTTACATCAATTTCTTTAATCACCATCAATCATAGCCACCTTTCAACTAATCATTTAACAGGAGGGGGTCAAAATAGTAAAACATACATGTTTTGCAATGATTTGACAAAAATATCCTGACCTGAAGGGGAAAATATAAGACTATCATGCCACACTTCATACACCCTGTTAGTTAAGAGGAGCTCTCCAATCAGGAATTCCACCATGACACTCAACATCATCCACTAACCATTATCACCACAATCTGTGTGCCAAAAAAATAACAAATATCTCTCATTTAGCTTCAATTTAAAAATAAGAAATAAACATTAGATACCAAAGTAATAAGATTTGTTCTTGAATTATGATATTTCATAGATTATTTTGTTTGCAATATTGAAAGTTGTAGATGGATGCAAGCAGAAAATGAAAGTAAACCATTCATTGATAAAAATGTGGCTCTTGCATGAATCTATTTATCTACACACCGAGACCAAGTTTGTAATACATTATAATTTGACTGTAAATCAAATGAATGAGTGAGAGTTGAATAGATTTAAACATGATGTCCTCTTTTTGAAAGACAAAGCAAATGGTTGAGACTTGAGAGATAATTATAATATGAAGGAAAAAATGTTTTTAAAGCTAGCCTGAGATAGTGAGAAGGGGCTTGGAAATGTAATCTCTGCATGCATGTTGAGGTAAATTGAAGGCTGGTCGTCTAAACCACCAATAATTACACATCGCACCATTCGTTTCAGTTAAGAATGCATTCTTTCATGCATCGTTTATTGAACTCATTGGGAGAGTATATGAAAATCAGCTTGTAACATGTACACACTGGTTATATACACTCTGATTGTATACAGAAAGTGCATGCCTAAAGCTATGCATGCAAACCATGCACATCACATGTACAATGCAATTGTAGTCTACATAGTTTATGTTGTTTACAAGTACAACAACAGGTCACTGTTTGACCTACATTCAGTTAGGCAAATCTAGAATTGTCTAGACTGCAACTAGTCTGGGTTTTCCTACGAAAATACACCGCGCTGGTGGACTGTACCAAACGGAAGAAATCTTGAAATAACAAAAGGTTGTAACAGCCATTTCATCAGTCTAACTAAGATCTTTTACCAATCTGTAAAGTGAAACCTTGTTATAACGAGCATGATGGTTCTCAGATAGCCTTGGGTTTAAAGCAATTACCTCACTATATCATTATCAGGTAACTTATGTGATAACAGGTCTCCTTATAAAGAGGTTCCACTATAATAATGATCAATTTTCACAAACAAAATATTACATCTATTCAGGCTTGCCTACAATGAAAGTGATTCAATCAATTTTGTTATGGGGCGATTTTATCATTTTTCTTTTAACTTGACCATGAGGAAAATGGAAATCTATAATATAGATTCAGAATAGAAAAGAAATGAGCCTGAGGGTTAGACAATTAGATTATGGAAATATCATTTTTCTTGCATCATTTTAATTCTTTATCACTGCAAATGATTTCACCAACTAAAATGACTAGAGACGTCAACTTTTGCAAGGTCATGCTCTATAAGTCTCTAACCTCTGAGCTACATGGCACTCCTTCAAAGATTCTTCCTCAATGCACATACTAGACGGGTTCAGGAAAGTACCACTATGAGATGCATTCTAGCTCAGTGCGGGTTAGAACACAGTAAAGCAATTGACAGGTCTTAGGTAGAATCATAAGCCTATTTTCTTTGCTCACTTTCATTAAATTAATTTATTTCTGATCAGTTCCCATATGTTTGGATTTAAAAGAATTAGGAATGCCTAATTTTGTTACAGTGGAACCTTTTTATACCAAACTTCATTATAACGAGGTACCTGATATAGCATGGCTTGTCCATTGCTTGTGAACACTACCAAGTAACATCCATGGTGATCTGTCATGCTCCTATAGTCCGAAGATCTGTAATTAAAGAATGCAAACACACACAGAGAAAGAATGTTAGACTATAGATAGCAATTGCACTTTCATTTATTGATTTTGGTATAACATATTCTCGAATCCATGGAAAACAGAGTGGAGTATTTTTAGGGAACAGTCATGAATGAGTTAATATTAATAAAACTTTATAAACTTTAAAATAAATTGTCTTGACCTCAAAAAGCATGTAGAGTAATAAAAGTTATCAACAAAAATTACCAAAACATGCAAATAAATTGAATAAGGTGACAAATGATATTGAACACAATTAATGAAGAAATTTGCTTGAATTATATAGCTTAAAGTTTAATCATTCATTGCCACAAACCAATAAATAAATTCACTGAGAAGTTGATCTCCGAGATAGTTAGGATGTATAATACCAATAAATAATGAATTCAAAATATGAAAAGAAAAACTTGAATGGCCTTAATTATTCCTCTTATCCAAATTAATACTTAATTATAAATAACGGGGAAAAAGCTAACCTATGAAGAAAAAAAAAGAATCCTGCACCAAAAAAATGAGTGGGATGATTAAATTATAGTAGAAAGAATACCTGTGCCTGTGGATAGCTGACTAGCTGTGCATAGCAAGTAAAGAACCGGCAGATAAGTAATCCTGAAGTACCACTGTAACACCAGCCTATCACCAGTCGCCAGTCCTTGTTGAACCACATCCTCAAAATATTGCTATGAGATGAAAAAAATATAACATTCATAAGAAAAAATATTCACTTAATTTCACTAACATGTTCTTGATGTGGAATGAAAATACTAGACCAAAATAGTAAAAAAATACATCTGTTCAGAGAGTGCAAATTAGTAATTAGCTCCTGAAAACAGTGAAATGACAAACGAGCTCCTGTAAAGTCTCAGTTTAAAAATGCAAAATTGATTGATTGACTTTAGGGTTTAAACTGATGATTAGGTACTACATTTACTTTTCAGTCAAGAGCCAGTTAAGTAAACGTAAAAAAATAATCGTTGAAAAGAAGTTTTTTTTATTACTTCGACATTTCTTGGTCCATCATTTTGTATTGTCATCAATGATTTAGAATGGGCTACAAACGATACATCCTAAACGTGCAATCAGAGTAAGGGGTTGAACAAAAACATCAGATAAAAATGTGAATTCTGGGGCTGGCATGTGTTTGCAGGACAAATTGAATGTCAGTGCAGTGGCTGGAAGAAAACAATTAGCCAGGCCTAGGGTCAGTCTCTCACTCTCGGAATCTTTCTTGTTTTTAATTTAAATTTAAATAAATTATTATTAACCAGGGCCAGGCAGGAGTCGGGACCGCAATAAAAATCAATGATTAATAAATCATTGAAAGATGCTAGGAGTAGGACAAGTCAACTGATCTCTCTAAATCTAATGTGATTAAACATTACCGGTTCTTGGATTATCTAAGGTAGATGGCAAACCATCGTTTTAAGGCCGAGTATAATTATTAGTCCAGATTGCCGAGACGGCCAGAGAAGCCGAGTATGAGAGAGGGACACCTTAGCCTAGCTTCGCCTGCCGACAAGACCGGCGTGGCTCACTTCTACTCCTACGTTCTAGTTCTAGCCCACCGGCACCGGCAAAGGCAAAGCCGGTGAAGTTACCGACTTTTACTTGTCTTAGTTTTAGGAGTTCAGCACTTGCATGTCTTGTTGCCATCCATTATTCGGTCTTAGAGTTAGATCGATCGACAAAATGAATCGTTTTCATTGCCTATTTTACTGGTTATTTTAGTAATAGAATGGCCGACAGTAAGAGACTGAAATTAAATGTTAAAAGATGCCACAAAAACAAAAGATTTGTCGATCTATTCCAGCCGCGCCCCGCCCTCAGCTCAGACCAGTTCCACTTCCAAATATTTCTTTCAAATTAATAGGCCTAATGAAAATGAACTCACAAACTAGTTTCAGATATTATTTCAATCAAATTGTCGACATGATGACAAGTAGACACAATCTATAAAATAAGGTATTACAGCATTTTAAAATAAAATCGACTTACTATTTTGTGAAAGTTGATTCCGCCGTTCAACAGCTGTACGTTGTCGTCTGCTATTTTAAAAGGCTCAGTCACTATTGTGATTTGTACACACAGTTGAAATGCCAAATATGTGTAATAACTTAGGAATGCCGGTGTAACTTCTTTTATTAAAAAATTAATTTGAATGACCAATTTTGGTTACATTTCACATATCTGATGAAATGTCCAGAAAAAATTATATGTTCAGTGTCAATCTGTACAAAATCGGACTTCTGGTTGGTGTATCAAATCTACAATCTACGGAAAAACGTTACTGTCAACTGGGGCGCCCTTCAAGTGGTCACAAAAAATAATTCGAGTTGACCTTCCTCGAGGCAACACGCAAGTGTTATACGCCCTCAACGTTCGTTGATTTGTATGTTATTCTAGCATATTGAAATCGATGAGTTAGAGCCAATGCTGCTAATTACCATAGTAAATGTCGCTGGTCCGTAATCGGGCCCCTGGGCCCTGGATTCTGGAAGTCGTGAAATTGGAAGTGGTAACTGCACAGCCTACAGGGCACTGCCATTGCCTTGGCAAGTTCAGAAGGTGGAAACTGTACTGGTAAACAACATGACAATCCATAACTTAAAAGTTAAAGGTACACTTGACTTAATAATTGGTATGGTATTGGGTCCTATTAGTAATAGTATTACCGGATACCATTTCTTTACGCCATGAAAACGATCAACATGAAGAACAGAGATATGAATAAAACACAAATAAGTGATCTATATATTCTCAAGATAAAGAATTGATAACTTATTTCGTAGAAAAAAGCGGCCAACTTACGCAAATTGAACTTTTACGGCACCCTTTCAAGAAAGCAGAATTTTTTGTAGCGCACAAACCGGGTTGTATTAACCGGACGCACCAAACGTGAATGTTTTGCATGGGAATGTCATTGACATGCGCGCTGCCACTGGTGCGCAGCAAAACGCGCGTATAACGCCTCAGGGCGCTTATTTTCTTCGGGAAATGGTGGAAAATGTTTGCTAAACATCCATTTATTATCCTCCGTTAATGCCGACTTTCAAATTCAACTTTCAAAATTCGAACGTTTTTCCTATTGGAATTTGCATGTACGGTAATACAACCCGTTCGGTATTGCAACCCCTTGCTATATGATTGAGTGACCCCCGCATCGGCACCCTAAAACATTTCCGACAGTTACTTTAAGACTTGAAAATCATTCAAATTTCTTGAAATTGTACTCACATATTGAGAAAATAGTGCAGATTCCGATGCGATGATCAGATTTGCGATATATTAATTATATTTCGAGATATCGCCTTCGAACGCGCGCGTTGTTTTTTGGCTTCACGAGTTCGAAGTGTTTTTAATACCGGCACCCCCTCAACTCTCATTGACAATGCACGCAACTCAAAATTTCTTGTGCGATGTTGGTATTATTTATCGTATTACTCGTAGCGGACGATCAACGCATTATTTCTCCTCAAAATTTCGACCAGTTCAGTTTTTAAGGGTAGCGCGCATCATCTCATGCGCGATTTTTCACAACATGCGCAAAAACAAATATTACGCGGGGTGCCGATATTAAAAACAGTGCCGATGTGTAGTACACCTACCATACTTCCCAAAGGCAAAGTCACCTGAGGCTGAGTGAACCATTTACTTTGTAGATGATCATGTGGTACCTCCCACCCTAAAATCTCACCAATTAAACAGACTTGACATGATGGGAGGTATAATGTCAAACTTACATGAGCCTTCCAATGTAAAAAACACTTTAAATTCACATCTACAATGTATTGTAAACTGCTCACAGTGGTAAAAATCTACGGGACACAATTTGAACTACAAACAGAGAAAAGAACAGCATATCTAAACTAAAAAATTGCATACCTAGATTGAAGCTGATTTTATGATTTATTGTACAAAATTTCATTTTCAAAATGATAAGTCATACTTACAAAAATCGTCATATAAGTTCCATTTCTTTCTCTTCCTGCTCGATGTCCATCGTAAACAAAGAAAGCCCGCCAGCAACATGCGGAGGCCGCTTATTATTGTCCAAAACAAGCCAACTCACGATCTGCAAGCATGCCCGCCGTATCCGATTTCGGATACGCCGTATCAGAATTCGGATACGCCGTGTTAGAATTCGGATACGGTAACACGTGTGGTGTGGGAAGCTTGCGGGAAATACATGACAGTCATCCAGATAGCAGCAACACTTTCGAGAGGGATCACGACTGAGATTTTCTCAGTCTTTTTATTTTCCAAAACTGCAGATTTTCCATTTTTTTCGACATTTGAAGAATAATTTGGACCATTTTGGTAAGTTCATATAACACTTGTATCATTTTTAGGGCCAGTCATGATTGATTTTGTTGAATTTAAGATAAGAATTTTGTGTGAAATTTTGACAAACTTTTGTTGTACTGTCCCACATTGTTCCCGTATAGCGCAGCATTACAATGTAGTGTTGTGTGTTTAAATTCCAGTTTTTTAATTTCTGATCCAAGACTTGAGGAGTCATGCAATCAGCTTTTTGGCAGTACTGCACTCTAAAGCCTAGTGCCCATTTAACGATCTGGGCCTAGCGATCAAGAGCGATCTTGCCCGAATAGGAGCGATCCCCTGAGATCTGTGGTTAAGTCGCCATGCAAGTGGGCACCAATGGCCGCACCAGATCGCTGTAACTCGCGTCCGCAAGGGTGGTGTCGGTTGCGGTCGCCGGGGTTTTGACATGTTCAAAAATCTGGCGACCAGGTCGGTCTCGATCGCATTCGCGGCGATCTGGTGCGGCCATTGGTGCCCACTTTGCGACTT
>JBAMJV010003800.1:0-65000 GCA_037951105.1 Echinarachnius parma | reverse complement strand
ACATAATTCTAAGAAAATGCTATCACAGTGCAACTGAGAAAATAAAGAATGTGTTGAAAAATGACGAGACGGGAAAGCTGGGTCACATCTTAAATAAGATTAGGAAAGGCCTTACCAAAGCAGAAATCTTAGCCGTCAATGACAAAAATTCATTCATGCTGGATATTTCAGGTGAGGAACATACTATCATCAGCATTAGGCAGAAAGATGACAAGGATTGTGAAATGCATACCAAAGTGTACCACTATCTACTTCTTGAAGGTTTGCGAGACATTCTGTTGCACCTTAGGAAGAGGGGACCAATATTGCTTGAAGATTTACTTATACTGATTGCACAAAGAAGTGCCCCTCGGGTGTTGCATATTCTAGGCAAGACGATGGAAACATTTGAAAGGACAATCAAGAGTTACCCAAAGCTCTTCATGGTCGACGGAACGCAAGTGGAACTTGGAGAGGTTCCAGTGCTGACATACTCTGCAATTGTTGCAGATTTCCAATCGGCTGTCTGCACAATTGAGAGCTTCATGAGCAGACACAGAGCTATCCCTGATGAAGATCCATGGCTTATTTTTCAGGACATTCTTTCTCCCGCAGAAATCCTAGCAGTTGGAAACTACAAGCAGACGGTCATCAAGAAATACAACAAAGTCGAAAATCTTACCTCAAGAGCGAGTGTTGTAGTTGACAGCACCCTTGCAAATGCCCTTGACAAAATTAAGAGCATCATCGATAGAGATACTCACCCAGACGGATGTAGCGTTGGGAAGGTGAAGCACCTGGTGTTGAAGCTGTGTACACTTCAAGAGATAGCAGCCGTTGGGGACAATTACACCAAAGTCAGAAAGACCCTGTTAGCCTTCCCAGCCCACTTTGAAATTCTTGAAGACGAAAGAGTGTGTCTTGTACCTGATGCACCCGATACTTTTGCCTTCGGAGATCCTTGCACCTATAGCGATGCAGACCGCTTTCTAGAGGGCCACCTTGGTGATGATCTTTCATCGGCCTCAAGATCAGACTTGAATTCTTGCAGTGAGACAGATGATGATCTAGACACTACATTGGTTGCTCAGTGGGAAGCGATCGACAGACAGAAGTTCTCCATGTGTCATCCACCCTGTGATGATGAAGTAGAGTCTCTTGGAAGTGAGAGTGTCTCAGACTCGAGATTCGTTGACCTAGGCTCAATCACTGACAGTGACGTGGAAGATGTATGAATCGATGATGTGGGCTGCAACACCATTACCCTTCTTCATGTAAGTATTATTATAACCATAATTAGCCAATTCCCTCCAAGATTCCGGAACCCTATAGATTTTGGTCTTAGCCCACCAGGTTCCCGCAGGCAGTAGGTAAGTTAATTTTGATTTGGAGAACCATTTAACTATTAATTTATATAGCATCATACAACAAGAACTCTACATTAAGTGTAGGAACAGTACATGATTGTAGGTTATGTTAGCAGATTTTAAAACTGTATGATACTATGCTCGGTCATTTTCTCTTTTTTCTCATAATTTTGCTTTCACAGAATAAGTATCATTTCTGTCAACTGGTACAGGACCATCTCTCCAGAGCTCCTACACTATTCTAGCCATCTCTGCATTCAGTGGTTCTTTGCCACGCTTTGGGATGGAAATGTCTGTGCCATTGACTTTCCAGTTTTGTCCTGTGTGCCTCTGTAAATCCAATGAAAATAATTTCCCATAGCAGAGTACTTTGAAGGATTCTCCTAAAATCTTGTCAATATGAGGTTATGTCTCATTTCTTTCTCATCCACTTGCTTCCACAGAACAAGGATCATTTCTGTCAACTCGTATGCCACCATCTCTCACAGAGCTCCTACCCTATTATAGCAGTGTCTGCATCCAGTGAGTGGTTCTTTGCTGCTCTTTGGGATGGCATTGTCTTTGCCATCGACCTGGCCAAGTTGTCAGGCATGCATCCCCCTACGACTCAGCTGAACCAGAGTGAAGGCAGCAGTAGCAGCACTTCCATGGACTTCTTGATGGACAAGTCGGTTCTAAAGGTTGGTCCAGCTTCTGTTGTAACTGCTTACTGTGTGGATCATGGTAGGTCATAGATCATGGTAGGCTACATTGACCTGATCTGGACCGTCCAAGACAGACAGAGACAGGCTGATAGGTGCTTTTCAATCCACTATGTGGACTAGTACATGATGAAGTTAGGTTGAAGTTGTGCCTATGTGCCACCACAAAATCTTGTACCAGATTTCTTGAATGCCAGTTTGGGGATTATTCTGTCTATGAATCTGGTAGTGGATAAGACGACATATTCATGTCCCAGTCGACAGCCGCATGGTGGATGTTCAATAAAATGGGTCCTATTGTCCTGTTGAAAAGCACCCGGTCTTTGTCCCAGGTAGCATTTAGGAATGTAATGTAATTGGCCCAATACTGGTAATCAATAAAACAAATTGATTTTACTTTTAAAACCTAAACTATATTCCTCAGAGAGTAGTAATAATCCTAGCTTTTTGACGAGCCTTCATGTCTGAAAGTCAGAAATTACTTGTGGAAGACTACATCTCTTTCTGTTGTTTTGACACTATAAGTATAGCATTTATTAGTTGAATATGTAGATTGATTAATAATTGTCCATTGTTTGTAGTTGTCTAATGGAAGACAAGTCAATGTTTTTGATAGATGTTAGTGGCATTTTGTTTGGATAACATCTAAGTAACCCTTGGGGCCTGTAGATAATGTTTCCTGGCACAGATAAATGTTGCATGAAGAAGAGGGGTGTGCATGCTTATTCAAAATATACATTATAATTGAGCAAGTATGACATGATTATATAAACCAAAGTGGTATGACTTTATATGTGTTTGCAATTTGCATGGCCTCTTTTTTTTCTCCATCTGCATTCAGATTGTCTTTGATTTGCCTGCAGTGTTGGCAGAAATCAACAAATTCTGTGGAATCTCACTGGTGAATGTCTTGGATTTGAAGGTAAGTTGTAACATTCTCCTCTTTATAGTGTATATGTCCATATATTTGTAGAACAGAATACTTATTTGCAACATTTCCCCAATAATTGAAAATGTTAGAACATATTGCAAAATATGGTACCACATAAAGAGCAATGGAGAATTACAATTAATCAAAATTCTGATTTATGTATTTCATTATTTTTCTGGAGGTAAAGAGAAGGGATGGACACTTGTGTCCTTTGGTTATACTGTACCACTTTTCAAAAACAAACATTTAATTAGTCATTGGAATTATATGCTAAAATCAATGCTGCATATATGGTGGGTTACTTTTCAACTGCACACTGTACAGCAGCAAGTTAACCTGTTATAAGAACATTGTATTCAATACAAGATGTATGTAATCTATTGCCTAAAAGGCAATAAGATAGCGTAACTGTCACACGACAAAACACCCAACTCCAGGTTCTCATGGGCAATGGGTTAAAACATAATCCTTTATGTATATTCGTATAACCATGACACATTTTTATTTCAAATCTATTCTCTTATTAAGATTGCACAGAAACTGGTACCTGAGAGAGCTGCGAGCTCAAACTACTTTGCCAGCTTGCTTAGCCAGTACGGGATTGAATCTACAAAGTAACCACAAAGTTTCATATCTATCTACCATACTGATTATCTCATAATTTCTTTAAATATGTTCTCTTATTAAGATCGTACAGAGTCTAGTACCTAAGATAGCTGCTAGCTCGAACTCCCTTGCCAGCTTGCTGAGTCAGTACAGGATAGAATCCAGTGCCAATGTTGCTGTCTGCAATGGCACAATACTGGCTCCTGCCCCGGATGACCAAATCCAAAGTGAGGAGAGAGTGGGGAGACTTCAAAGTGAAGGAAAGTTCATAATGAAAGCGCCTCGGCTGTACCAGAAAATGATTGGGTATGTTGCTTGAATAAAACTCCTTGAAAAAGTGTCCTTGACTTTGCACAAGACTGTAATGACAGTTTGCGTGGGCATGATACTGGCACCTGCCCCAGATGACCAAATACAATCTGAGGATAGAGTAGAGAGCCTGAAGGAAAGGCTCTAATGAAAGCCTCTCAGCTTTAACAAAAGATGATTGGGTATGTTGCTTGAATCAAAATCTTTGAAAAAGTGTCCTTGACTCTGCACTTGTTGCGCGGGCCTCATACTGGCCACTGCTCCGAATGACTACAAATGAATACAAAACATTTAAGACTTTCATTGACTCTACATTTGTATCAGTATGTTTGAAATGTGGGTCCAGTTTATAATGCACTTAACACACATCTCAGACCCACCTGGTTATGAGGAGTTGGTCCTGCCAAATGATTGAATCAAAATTATATTAACCCCTTTCATGGTTCCTGTGAGACATGTTCAGAGATGGGAGCCAGTGTTCCCGGTCCCCAGGAAACCATATTGGATTTGCTTGAAATCTTAAATTGTGCCCTTTTATCCCTAGCAAACTTTGTATACAAATGTATACAAAATATTTATTGCTCTCAGGCCAGATTTTCTCTTCGCCATAAAGCCTATATCAATTGCCTCCATTGTGTGTGCTACTTGACCAGCAACTTATGCTGTATAGGAGCTAGGTTGAATAGTGATAAGAATGCCATGGTCAGCCAGATATCGATTGGTGGAAACTCGACTGGTCCATAAAGAATCTAGCATGAAATTACAATGTTAAGACTAGAACATGACTTTTTTAAACAAATACATTTTTATGCCTCCGCACCGAAGTAGCCGGAGGCATTATGTTTTCGGGTTGTCCGTCCGTCCGTCCGTCCGTACTTACGTACGTACGTCCCGTTCTCGTGATCGCGTTATCTCAAGAACCGATTGACGGATTTTCACCAAACTTGGATCATGTATGTATCTTGGGGGGCCGATGATCTGATTAGATTTTGGGGTCATGAGGTCAAAGGTCAAAGGTCACAGAGCTCATTATATATGCAAAAATAGCTCGTGATCGCGTTATCTCAAGAACGGATTGACGGATTCTGACCAAACTTGGTACATGTATGTATCTTGGGGGGCCAATGATCTGATTAGATTTTGGGGTCATGAGGTCAAAGGTCAAAGGTCACAGAGCTCATATATGCAAAAATAGCTCGTGATCGCGTTATCTCAAGAAGGGATTGACAGATTCTGACCAAACTTGGTACATGTATGTATCTTGGGGGGCCGATGATCTGATTAGATTTTGGGGTCATGCGGTCAAAGGTCAAAGGTCACAGAGCTCATTATATATGCAAAAATAGCTCGTGATCGTGTTATCTCAAGAAGGGATTGACAGATTCTGACCAAACTTGGTACATGTATGTATCTTGGGGGGCCAATGATCTGATTAGATTTTGGGGTCATGAGGTCAAAGGTCAAAGGTCACAGAGCTCATTATATATGCAAAAATAGCTCGTGATCGCGTTATCTCAAGAAGGGATTGACAGATTCTGACCAAACTTGGTACATGTATGTATCTTGGGGGGCCGATGATCTGATTAGATTTTGGGGTCATGAGGTCAAAGGTCAAAGGGCTCATTATATGTAAAAGTAGCTTGAGATTGGAAATCTCAAGAACTGAATATCAGATTTCAATCCAAATTGATACCTGAATGTATCTTAGGGAACAATTGTAGTCATTAGATTTTAGGGTCATGAGGGCAAAGGTCAAGGTCACTGATAGCTCATACTTGTGATACGTCAAGATCTAAAAGACAGAGTACCATCAAAATTGAGTTAACAGAATTAATTCAGTGTACAGAATTAATTCAGTGTACAGTATATGTTGATTTGGGCTTGATATAAATAAATTGCGTAATGGCGGAGGCATCATTTTCGACTGCGCGCAGTCGAAGATCCATCTAGTTTATAATTAAATTATGTATGCTTTTAGTATTGTAATTTTCTGTATGATTTGCAGAACCATATTCATCCAATATAAGTGGATTTATGAAAAGGAGTTATAGTGGCCACTTTAAAAGAAGACTTTATTGGCAAAATGCACTACTTTGATAATTCAAATCATGATTTTAGAAAACCATTCCATACAAATAGATCATTTGAAACCTTTAACTTTTCCCATATTTGATTTAAAAAATAAAAAAAAATCAACGAGGAATGGAACGATCCTCAAAATCCAATACGTCACTGATGCCAAACGATACGTTTCTCGTGAAAATCACCGTAGGCCAATCTACTAAGTAAAACCATACATGAAATATAAATATATTAATTCATTATTTTCTTCCTATTTGCTCGCTACAAAAATAGACAAGAACATTATAAATAATATCCGCAATATCAACAATAAAAGTACCCGAAATGTGGTGGTATACTTCATACAATCTTTAGCAAATTACGACAAAATTGGTAACTCAGCACGTGCCCTCATAGACCCCCGTTTATGGAGCACACGCATTACATAAACAGACATAAAACGTGAGAGAAAGTAATTTACCTTGTTTACTTCGCAATTCTTAGTTAATCAATTGACCTAACAAACGAGATTTGTTTACTTTTAAAAAAAGGGATCAGTATGTATGGGCCAAGAAATCGAATTTTTCGAATACATCATTGTCATGCTTGTCCGAGCTTTGGCGTATTCACGATCGATACGGTACAGCAGTTCACAAAGGGTAATTGTGCGCGATTAACAGAGTACAAAGGTCATGCCCGTACGTAAAGCGAGCAAACAATCATAGTTTGGCTTCAATGACGTCACGACATCCGAGCAGATGAGTTCATTAGCATATGTAAACACAAAAACAGGTACTTTTGAAAAACAAATGCAGACTTTATTGGAGGTTATACATTTGAAATTTTTGTGGAGATCAACCTTTGAGGGTATACAGAACATATTTTTTCAAAATTTGTCAATAAGTCTTCTTTTAAGTGTTCCCCTGCAGAGAAAAACGATGTTATGGGACCTGTCTAATTGTCTATAGAGGTCACAAGTCTACATGCAGTGGCCATCAGGTTTGATTGTATTGCAAACTAAATTGCTGGAGATCATTATCACGTCTTCTTATTACCTTTCAATAGCTCTTTGACATCGCGCCAAATCAAGGATGCATTCGGACGATCAGAGGAAGTAGTGCGACATTGCACAGGGTCAGTACAATCTGTCATTGGATCTGCACAAGCAGCTACCAAGGAATCGTCATCAAGGGTAGAACAGAAAAATGACCGACTTGATGACACATCAGACTTACAGCTCAAGATGTCTGGAGATCCCATGGCGGTGCCCTCTGGCAGGGTGAATGGTCACTGTACTGCTCAGGTTAGATTTCTTAACCCATCTTAACCCTAAAAAGGCCGGGCTATTTGAGGTCTTCAGCAGGTCGGGGGGGGGGGGGGGGCCATTATGGCCCCCCCCCCTAAGATCTTCGCCGCAGAGCGGCCGATCGCCGTGAAAATTTGCACGCATGATAAGTGAAGTGTATAGAATACAATGGTCATTTTTAATTTTTTGGAAAAACTCATTAATTTGCATATTTATGGTAATTTATGCAAATAAGTCATGAAATTCATATTTTTACCCATAAATCATACATTCTTCATAATTAAACTCTGGTTTTCACTACATATATTCTTCAGAGCATTTGGAATAATAATACGACAAAAAAATGTGGAAGAGCCAGGTTCTTCCTTATGTTTTCTATTGTTTTGATAATTTCTTATGTATTTCTTTGTTTTTTTTAACTTATGTATTTTATTGTTTTTGTTGTTTATTTTATTTCTAACTATAATTTAACTATTTTGAACCCAAAACCAACATATAAAATGAAAACAACACCAAATGACCAATGATATACCTCATTTTACGAAAATTGATATTTCCATGTACACAAATCACGAAATTGAGCGATTTTCGGGCTGACATGCATTGACAAAAGGTCACGTGACTTTATAACGGTAGGTCCGATTTTCGAAATTTTTGTTTTAAAATGTGCGCAAGACCCGAAAGAAAAAAGTCACCAAGCAGCGGCGCGTCATCTTACAGCGTTTTGGAGCAATAACAAAAATTGCGGAGGGGGGGGCCATTATGGCCCCCCCCCCCCCCCAAAACAAAAAAAAAGCATGGCCTGCCTTTAGCGGTGGTCTGGGTGCCAATGGCTACCAGAAATTTAATTTGACCACTAGAAACTCATCTGGCAGCCAGGGAGAATGGTCAATGTACTGCTCAGGTTAGATTTCTTTATAGCCCATTAGCCCTAATTCAAAACAGAGCAGTGCCTGCCCTTAGCTGTGGTCTGGGTGCCAATTTGGCTACCAGAAATTTAATTTGACCACTAGAAACTCATCTGGCAGCCAGGGTGAATGGTCACTGTACTGATCAGGTTAGATTTCTTTATAGCCCATTAGCCCTAATTCAAGACAAAGCGGTGCCTGCCCTTAGCTGTGGTCTGGGTGCCAATAGCTACCAGAAATTTAATTTGACCACTAGAAACTCATCTGGCAGCCAGGGTGAATGGTCACAGTACTGCTCAGGTTAGATTTCTTTATAGCCCATTAGCCCTAATTCAAGACAAAGCGGTGCCTGCCCTTAGCTGTGGTCTGGGTGCCAATTTGGCTACCAGAAATTTAATTTGACCACTAGAAACTCATCTGGCAGCCAGGGTGAATGGTCACAGTACTGCTCAGGTTAGATTTCTTTATAGCCAATTAGCCCTAATTCAAAACAAAGCAGTGCCTGCCCTTACTTCTGTGGTCTGGGTGCCAATTAATAGCTACCAGAATTTTAATTTGGCCAATAAAAACTGCAGTGTTGACTGAATGACCAAACAGTCCTTGCTTTGCAGAGTTAAGATTGCATAATTAAACTTGTATAGTGCAAATGGTGCAGATTAAGGACACAATGTCAAAAGTTGCTGCAATATGCAAGACACGTAACTACTGTCATCAGGCCTGCAATGACCTGAAATTACTCGGGCTGGGGCATATGGAGAATGCATGTGATACCAAAATCAAATAATAATTGGGTCAAGAATTTGTCGTTTGGAATGTATTCAACATTTGTATGTACATATAAAACGCAGCAATTGTTTATTTGGGAGGGGGATCCTTTCATTTCAATTTTTTCCCTAAATTATGATTTAAGACTGTCATTTTTCGTTTCACATCGTAGGTTAAGCAGACCAGTCCATGTGTAGCTCCAAAGTCAGCTGGTCATATTCCTCACGCCCGTAACTCTTCCAAGGGATGCAAGGGCAATGAATCTACGCGATCTGTGCGCCCTGATGTGAAGGCCAGAAGCCCCCCAAAACACCCGTTGGTTCTACACTTTACAGAAAAGAAGGAGGCCATGCTGATTCCCTATGATAGTGAGGTAGATATTATATACAGGGTTCACACCAGTCCATCCATGGAAAGTCATGAAATTTCACCCTTTTTCCCTGGCAGGCCTTGAAAGTCAGTGAAAATTGTTAAATAATCTCATGGGTCATGGAAAGTCATGGAATTTCATTTTATCTGAATTTATTTTGGTTAAAAAAAGTACTGAAAGAAGTCAAAGAACCTTGTTTACATACCCTGGTGAAAGGTCATGGAAATCCATGGAATTCAACTCGAAAATAAGTGTATGGACCCTGTATTACTCAGGGCTCGACACTGGCACGTGCCCTATTGCCTGGGGCAAGTATAAATTTATGTCGGGCAAGTCAAATTTCATAAATGGTCTAGTTTGGTTGCCCAATCAATACGCCAACTAACATTTCTGTTCAACTACATGTACAGAGAAAAATGTAATTTCTTACAAGTGAATCTCATCTAGAAATAAGTGAGAAATTTGCTAAGCGGATCAAGCTACGTAGCACTATTGAATCAGTTATTTGGGAAAGTACATTTTCTGTTTAGCCTTTAGGCAAGTCAAAATTGAATAAAAGTCATCAATAAATAATTATCCCATTTAACCACAATGGCATCTGCTTGACATCACATTTGATTACTAATCTATGTGTTTGGCATAATTACATTTGACCACTAATGTACAACATTATGTGATTGTGTTTGAAATTGTCACATTTGACCATTACACTTGTGTGATTGACTTGAAAACGTTGACTTGAATAAATAAAAGTAATCAATAAATAATTATCCCATTTAACCACAATGACATCTGCTTGACATCACATTTTATTACTAATCTATGTGTTTGGCATAATTACATTTGACCACTAATGTACTACATTATGTGATTGTGTTTGAAATTGTCACATTTGACCATTAAGCTTGTGTGCTTGACTTGAAAACATTGACTTAAAAACATTGACTTGACTTGAAAACATTTGACCACTGATATTTCATATTTGAGCAGTTTGTATATATGCTCAACATCACATTTGTGTCATATCTCGCCCAATCTCAGTTCTCAAATTCATTGTATGGATCGGTTTATTGCTCCTTACTACTCCATCATTGAAAAGTAGTGATTTTTCCCTTTAAATGAAAATTAATTATGTTAAAAGGGTTTTCAGCACGTTGTTGTTGTTTGTGATTTAACTTTCCTTTTTTTCAAGCATGCTCTGTTGACATCAATATAGAGTTGACCATTACCTGGCTGCCAGGTTTGATACATGTTTTTAATTTATTACTCCGCAACGAAGTAGCTGAAGGCATAATTATGTTTTCGGGTTGTCCGTATGTCCATATGTCCCATTCTCGTGATCGCGTTAATCTCAAGAACAGATTGATGGATTCTCACAAAACTTGGTATATATGTATCTATCATGAGGAGCCGATGATGAACCGATGAGATTTTGGGGTCGTGAGGTCAAAGGTCACAAGGCTCAATATAATATATGCTAAAAGAGCTTGTAATTGAAAAATCAAGAACTGAATGTCAGATTTCAATCAAACTTGGTACCTGAATGTATCTAGGGGAGCCAATGTACCCATCAGATTCCGGGGTCATGAGGTCAAAGGACTCGTATTAAACGAAAATAGCTTGTAATTGAAATAATTATATCAAGAACCAGTTGACAAATTACCATCAAACTTGGAACATATTTGTATCTTGGGGAGCTAATAAACTTATAAGATTTTGTGGTTATGAGGATAAAGGTCAAAGTCATGGCTCATTATATGTGACCGGCTATAGCAAAACCCTGCACTTGTCGGTAATTCATGTATTGAAGAAATTGGCATTTTAAGTTCACATAATGTGTGTAAAAGACTTATGATTATAAAATTGAAACAATCATATCTTCGCCAATAATTGACCAATTTGTTAGAACAAGGCATCAAATGAAAGCTTGTGATAAGGCCTTTATAATGGTATGAAAATCTACATTTTGATGTTTACCGACAAGTGCAGGGTTTTGCTATAGCAAATATGTGCAAAAATAGCTCATAATTGTGATATCTCGAGATCTGGTTGACAGATTACCATCAAAATTGAGTTTACAGAATCAATTCAGTGCATGTAAATTTGGGCTTGATATAAAAATCGCGCAATGGTGGAGGCATCATTTTTTACTGCGCGCAGTCGGAAGATCCATCTATTTTTTTGTGAAACTTATTTTTGGGGATTGATTACCACTTTTTTGTTTTTCTGATTCAACTTAAACATTTTTTCTAGCATGCCACAGTGGCCATCAACCCGTGTAAAGTCGGACACGACCTTGTGGCCAAGTTTGAAACGTTCGTAGGGACAAAATGGACAAAAACAAAATAAAAAATATAAAACTATTTCTATAGAGTTATCACAATCTTTTTGTTTCTCTGATTAAACCTGTATTTTCTAGCGTGCCGCAGTGGCCATCAACCCGTGTGAAGTCGACCACGACCTGGCAGCCAAGTTTGAGAAGCTTGTTAGGGGCGACATGGACGTGTTCTTGGAGTCGTTTGGCATTTGCATCAACCTGTATTTTCTAGCGTGCCGCAGTGGCCATCAACCCGTGTGAAGTCGACCACGACCTGGCAGCCAAGTTTGAGAAGCTTGTTAGGGGCGACATGGACGTGTTCTTGGAGTCGTTTGGCATTTGCATCAAGTATGCACTGCAGAAACTAGCGGAACAGGACTCCACGTTGTCTCTTGATCTTTTATGTGAGGTGATCATGGATGTCGGGAGAAAGCCAAGTGCCAGGTGAGCTTCTCAAGCTTTAAAGGGATCTAGTAACATTATCCAATTCCACAAAACTTCATTAGAAATGTAGTGGTTCTCTCATACCTTGTTGTATTAGATTTACCAATAGAAGCATGGATTGGAACAGGTTTTTTTTCTTAAAATTTCCTTTTCATCAGAAAGATATTTACAATCGAGGTGTTCTGATTTTTAACTATCCACTGGATAGTCATAACTGTACAAAATCAGTGCAATGAGTTAGCAAATATCACTTTGCATTTTCGCTCATTACTCCGCCATAAAACATCAGTTTAACTCGACATTTCCACACAATACTCCAAAGACATATCAGATCACACAACTACACATTATACCAACCATTCATCACTTTCTTCACATGCCAACAAATTTATACTATCTGATCCCTTTAAAGATGATAATAAGTTTGTTTCAACCCCCTTCAGGACTGGCCCCGAAAATACTAAATGTGTCAAATACTGCCTTTAAAAAAATACAATGCCATCTCTATAAAGCACTTACACTATTATTGCCCCAATCATAGGCTACAATGCCAGTCGAACATATGTGTGCACTATCTCCACAGGAAAAAAAGGAGAGCAAAATGTAGTGCTAGGAATTAAAAAAAAAGTTTAATGTAGTTCCTCAAAGAGCCTTATCTGTGATTGCATTGACAAACTTCTAAATTAAACTGAGAAAAAGCAAAAGGATAGTGGAACAGAGTCCATGGTGATCTTCTTTAATGCTTTAATACAAAGAAACACAATAACGCAATTAATTCAGAAGACAAAATGTGAATTTAAAAGCCTGCCTATGCACTAATTACTATTCACATTGGATTTAAATATATGACAGTTCTGTATTTGGCTTTAAGGATGCCAACAATAATGTCATTTACCACACCGTTATGACTGACACACAGAAGCATTGTTCAAGACTGATTGATTTAGCTATAACATGTATTCTTCATAAACCCAAGACCAAGTATTGTCGGTACCAGCCCTGCATGGGTTAACAGTAACACTAAAGTACAAAAGCAACACATAGAGTACAGAAGCTATGACGTCATAAAAATCTATTTTTTTTATTTTCAAATTTGAACTTCATTTTCCGAAAGAGCATCACAAATAATGTCCAAATACCGAAAATCAATTGAATATGTTAAGTATTGGCTGAGATGTGCCCATCTGAATTAATTTTTTGTCGATAGGAAATCAGTGTTATAGTGCGCTGGTTCATAACTTTATGAACCAGAGCACTATAACACTGATTGCCCATTGAAGTAAAATTCATTCGGATGGGCATATCTCAGCCAATACTTAACATATTCAGTTGATTTTCGGTATTTGGACATTATTTTTGATGCTCTTCCGGAAAATGAAGTTCAAATTTGAAAATTCTAAAAATAGATTTTTGATGATGTCACACTTCACCACTCTATAGCATAGCAGAAGCAACAGAAGAGAGTCCTTCTTTGTTATAATTGTTTGCGAGGTTACAATGTTTGGGATAAAATTGAACCGTTAACAATTGTTGTTTGATGGGATTTCCCCAACCTGTTCGCTTTAATGCAATATCATGTATGCATGGCTTATCTGCAGATGTGGGTATTGACATCCTGGTGAGATTCCAGATGAGAGATTGAAGTTGATCAGTCAACACTGCTAGCTGCTATATTTGCATGTTTACTTTTTTAATTAGTCATTGTGTAAGTGTTGTTGGAACTGTGTGATAAGAGAAGATTAACCAACTCAAGACTTTTTTATGATGGTATAATGTGCATTCTCCGACCTTAGCCCTCCTATTTTTTGGACCAGTCCTGAATAGGTTAATTTGATTTCTTTGCTCTTTATGATGTTATAAACGTGATTTAAGGATAGGAGAGGAAGAGGGAATTTTTGACCCGGTTATTTGTTAAAGCCAAATAACAGTACTGTCATTTAGTTTTAAACTTATAATTAATCCATAAATCCGTGGTGGGGGGGGGGGGGGGGGTGTATTTTATTTCTATTTTTAGAATGTGACGTACGTCCTTTTTAATGAGAATCTGGTACATTTCTTATAATCATAATAATGTCCGTGTATAGATTTTTTTTTTTCTTCAGAAGTGATTGTGTGACTGTCAGTATGTCTATGTGTGCAGTGTGTGTGTGTGTGTGTGTGTGTGTGTGTGTGTGTGTGCGTGCATGCGCGTGTTCGTGTGTTCGTTCGTGTTCATGCCCTTGCTTGTATGTATTTTTGTACAGCTTTGCAACCAAGGACAGAGAAAAGAAAAACATCATTATTACACCTGTGTTGTCCTTTGAAGGGTCAATGTAGGAAAATTATCTGCCATATTTTATGACATTTATATTTGAAGTTAATTTCCAGTAAGATCAACAATATAATTTGGATGTGAAAAAAAAACATTGTTTTTACTTGCCCTATTTCAGGCTGTCAGTAATTTACATAACTTATGCCAAAAAAAAGAAATTATTGTGCTTGCCTCTTTCCACAACTTGTGTGTATTTCAGACTTTTATACATGTATGTATGTGAATTAAAGTCATTTTAAGTGGGCATTATTTGTGACAAAATGCCATGCCGCAGTAGAAAATTAAAATTCATTTTTCGGGGGCTTCTTTTCAAGCTCCCCTGCAGAAGAAATAGCTCTCTCAAATTTGATTTGCATTGAATTCAGTGCAAATTTACAGGGGCATTGTCATGATTTGGGGGCTGTATACCGTATTTGCCGGTGTATGAGCCGCATCCGTGTATTAGCCAAGAGCTTGGGTCTATTAGTGATAGATACATTTAATTGTATCCCCCGAACCACTTCGGGGGATACTATGGATTTGGCCTCGTCGCGCCGCCGCGTCCGCCGCAGAGATTTTCTTGTGAACGCTCTACAGGTCCGAGTTCTTGTCCGATCATTTTCTAATTTGGTATGAAGGTGTATTAAGGAAAGAGGATGAAGCCTATTGATTTTGGTGTGGGGCGGAGTCCTGGTTGCCATGGTAACCATGATATAAAGAAATAGTTAAGATTACCTTGTGAACGCTCTACAGGTCCGAGTTCTTGTCCGATCATTTTTAAATTTGGTATGAAGGTGTATTAAGGAAAGAGGATGAAGCCTATTGATTTTGGTGTGGGGCGGAGTCCTGGTTGCCATGGTAACCATGATATAAAGAAATAGTTAAGATTACCTTGTGAACGCTCTACAGGTCCGAGTTCTTGTCCGATCATTTTCTAATTTGGTATGAAGGTGTATTAAGGAAAGAGGATGAAGCCTATTGATTTTGGTGTGGGGCGGAGTCCTGGTTGCCATGGTAACCATGATATAAAGAAATAGTTAAGATTACCTTGTGAACGCTCTACAGGTCCGAGTTCTTGTCCGATCATTTTCTAATTTGGTATGAAGGTGTATTAAGGAAAGAGGATGAAGCCTATTGATTTTGGTGTGGGGCGGAGCCCTGGTTGCCATGGTAACCATGATATAAAGAAATAGTTAAGATTACCTTGTGAACGCTCTACAGGTCCGAGTTCTTGTCCGATCATTTTCTAATTTGGTATGAAGGTGTCTTAAGGAAAGAGGATGAAGCCTATTGATTTTGGTGTGGGGCGGAGTCCTGGTTGCCATGGTAACCATGATATAAAGAAATAGTTAAGATTACCTTGTGAACGCTCTACAGGTCCGAGTTCTTGTCCGATCATTTTCTAATTTGGTATGAAGGTGTATTAAGGAAAGAGGATGAAGCCTTTTGATTTTGGTGTGGGGCGGAGTCCTGGTTGCCATGGTAACCATGATATAAAGAAATAGTTAAGATTACCTTGTGAACGCTCTATAGATCCGAGTTCTTGTCTGATCATTTTCTAATTTGGTATGAAGGTGTATTAAGGAAAGAGGATGAAGCCTATTGATTTTGGTGTGGGGCGGAGTCCTGGTTGCCATGGTAACCATGATAACCATGATATAAAGAAATAGTTAAGATTACCATGTGAACGCTCTACAGGTCCGAGTTCTTGTCCGATCATTTTCTTATTTGGTATGAAGGTGTATTAAGGAAAGAGGATGAAGCCTATTGATTTTGGTGTGGGGCGGATTCATGGTTGCCGTTGTGTGTAAGAGATTTAGGTTCAGACATCAAATCCAGAAATACATGTCTAAAAAGTACCAGGGCCATGCACAATTATTGCAAATATCTCAGCTGAGGGATGAAAAGAAAGATCAGGGGATCTACTTTGCATAGGTATAGATTGTTAGAATGAGAAAAAAATGAAGTAATATTTTCAATAAATCCATTATCAAACAGCAAATTAATTAATATTTGAGTCATTTGAAAACTTACTTGACATTAAAATAATGTTTTTTAAACTGAATGAGATATATGATTCTCTAGAGACTCTAGTACACTTGAATACTGATCCCCCTATAATTGATAAACAAATCCAAGTATAACACCTTGTTCAAAACCCTAAACAATGACGATTGGCTGCAATTGTTTTTAACTGCTGCATAATGTAAGAGCCTGTTACATATGCCAATATTAATGAGCTCCGCAAGTTAGCAAAGGCCTCGCCGCTGACGCGGCTCAGTCCAGCGATCACTGCTGTAAGCGCACATCGCCTTGTCTATTAATCAGACCCTGCTCGGAGGACAAACAGCGCGCGAGGCCTTGCCCAAAGGCTACTGCCAGCCTAGTAGAACAACGTACACCACCAAACTTGTTCAGTTCACAATATTACAACCCACAAAAGTGCAATGCAATTGGTTCGGGGGATACATGTGCTCGGCTGCGCGACCCGCCGAGCGCGCAATTTCTAGTTTATATTAAAATCAAATCTTCAACAGAGAAATATTTAGAATGTTGATGTGTTATGTTTGACACCAAAGTTGATTTGATGTAATGAGATTGCTTTATGAAATGTTGAAAATATCAAAAGAACAATGGATTGCAAGCACACTAAAAAAAAAAAAAAAAAAAAAAATAAAAAGTAAAACTTTCAGCCAATCAGATTGCAGAGATTTTTCCACCCATTTCATATGCATACATGTATATCAAATCAAATACATTTAAACCATTCAGGACTGTTTGATTCATTACAATATGTATTCTCCATAGACCCTAACCCGAGTAGTTTATTTATTACATTTTTATTTTGTATTTGTTTGCATTTCAGGTGGCTGGTAGTGAGGACATCCCCCATCCGTCTGTTGGAGGAGCAAGGCGAATACAGGTAGGGATGTGCACTTCGGATCATCATTCACTACTTGTACCATGTATTAACTCTATGGGAAGTACTATATCGCATAGGCAAGTGGTTATTAACCCTAATCCCACTGGGTTATTTTGGTCACTTGAGTCCAATATATGTACAACAAGTCAAGTAGAATAAGAATTTGAAAGAAAAAACAAATTTGGACGATTATTTTTTTAAATTTTAATTAATTAAAATTTTGAATATGCAAATTTTGGATGAATTTGGGGGAAAATTGGGATTTTCATCTAAAATCAAGAGAAATTACAGGATTTCTTCAGGTTTTCTGTAAAAATACTTTCAAATGATGTTATTCATCATATCCATGTTTTTTATGGTGATAAAATATATCACTAATTTGCATAAATATGCAAATTAGTATTCCCGGATTTACCCACATTGTTTTCATTCTTATGTATTTTATTGTTTTTTTGTTGTTTTTGTTTTGTTTTTTTAAGAAGAATTTATCTCTGAAGTGTATGAATTCAACTAATAACAAAGAAATAATCCAAATTATAATTCAAAGTAACAATTATAACAAATTTGGAGTTTACATGGCATCGGATATAGGAATTACATAGAAACCTGTACAAAAATTACATTTTTTTGTGACGGTCGAGCAATTATCGACCTCTAAAATCGGTTCTACATGTCCGACCGGGGTGAATTATGTATCAAAACATGCGGGAGACTTGAGAGAAAATAGTCATGAAGTTTGAACGTGAAATTCCAAACGGTCTAGATGCACGTTGAAAAAAACGACAGGGGGGGGGCCAAAATGGCTGCCCCCCCCCCCCCCCCAGTGGGATTAGGGTTAAGGAGTAATAGATGTGGTTTCTCATTACTTCAGTCTTTTCACTGCTTGCAGTAAGGACAGTGAAACCCAAACGAAATGTCGCTTTCATAGGCTCTAAGTTGTTATTATTTAATCTTTAAAAAAAAAACCTGTTGAGGACTGTCAGGCATTATACATACATATTTGGCTTGGGCTTATGAAAATGTGTAACACTAGTCAGATTCTCCCTAACAAGTTTAACCCGTTCAGGACTGATTCATTTTGCTATATTCTATAAAAAAAAGGGCCCTGCAATATTCTTCCCTCGTACAGGTCTCATCATCACACAGTGACCAGGCCCAGGTCATACAAGAAGTTGTGCGGCTCCACAGTCCCCAGACCCTAATCATTTACAAGATCTCCAGTGCTGCCGATGCAGCGGCAGTCCTGGACGCGCGCCAGAGGGGGCTCCAAGTCTTGGCAGGGGTCCAGGGCCAGACCATCAGGGACGTCCTCCTCGCCCCCTCCTTCGCCCCTCTGTGCGGGCACGTCCACGGCGCCACCCCGACCACTGGACGCCATGTCAGGTACAGGGGTGAAAGGCAGGCGGTGAACCTGGAGAGGTGTCGGCCAGCCGCCTTTGATATCTTGGTGGAGATGCGCGACAGGCATAGTTGGGTCGTCCACCCCAGTTTCTCGCGGTCGGTGGATGCGTGTCTGCACAGGGAGGCTGCATGCACCCAGCAGAGACGGGTCGTCATGAGGCAAGCGGACAAGGGAGAATTTCCCCAAGTTCTTGTGACAGAGACCACCGAAGACTATTTCCTTTCATAATGGTGATGTCTGGTGTGTAGTAAACGGGACCCGAGAGAGTGAATCCATTGCCGATGGGAACGGTGTGAACTATTTAAGAACTCTCGACTGTTGAAATTATACAATCACCAGAAGGAAACGAGTTAGTTATCAGTATTTTGCAATTGATGGCATCTCATAAATTATGAACTTTAACTGATTCTCTACACTATGCTTTAAAGGTAACTTCATTTATTTTTCCTTGTAGCCCATATATAAATGATTATTATTATTTTCTTTGGGTTGTGGTCCCTTTTAAAGCCAAATACTGGGAAACGCCCCACACACAAAAAATTTTTAAAAATATGTTTTCATCACCTACCACGTGAAACAATATATCATAACTTAGATGTTAATGTAAAGATTTGGACAAAAACTGCTTTGAAATGGACTAACTTAGCATTTATTGGTTCCAAAATAAAACAAAGGTTGACAAAGTTCAATTGAACCGTGGGCGGAACCACGTATATGCAACATGCAAACAAACTATGCTAGCTTACAGTTTGCAGGCCTGCCGTTATCTCCAGCCCAGCGCTAGCAGCGCGGACACGACAGGTGCGAACGGGTGGTGGATTTAGTAGGCCAAATTTCACTGGCGCTGCATTAGATTTCCTCCGATATTTCTGCATTTAACAATACTAAGGAATCCCATTTTCTTTGCTCTTTTTCAGTAATACTAAGGTGTGGATTTTACCACACAAGCCTTTTTGTATACTTATTCAACAAAACTGATCAATTAGTTTGGTCAATATAGATGTTTGCGGTAACTTTCCCTCTACTGTTATTTGGCTGTCCATGGAAATGACTATCCGTGTGAGAAAAAGGGATTAGTTTAATTAAAAGTTTGACAACATACATGTAGCAAGCAAAGTTGAATATGACTTGTCAATAATGGCCTGGTCACATCTGACCGGATTGCGTAAACGTATGCCAAACGTATAGAAAATATGCGAAATAAAATCATTCGGTGACGAACTTAATCTCCATTGTTGCTCGAAGAACGGATATAAAACGGATTTAACGTACAAAAACGCACGATTACCAGACATCACCGTATGAGTAACGGACAACACCGTACGCGTAACGTACACGAACCGGTCAAAACGAATGTGGAACGCATAAGAAACGGACAAAACGTACTTCGAACGTATTTTTTAGCCTGGTCATATCTGACCGGATTGTGAAAACGTATGACAGCAAAATTGTCAATCCGTTCGTCTCCGTTTGTATACGTTTATTGTCCATTTCTAGTTCGGTGAATACGTTCCTTGTACGGCGATGTCTGTTCTATCCGTTTGAAAGTTTTGTGCATGCACAAAACTTGAAACGGACACCACCGAATACAGTCGTCCGTTGGTCGTACGTTTGTTGTGCGCTGTGCATCCGTTTTGTTCGGTACTCGTACGTTTCTTGTCAGTTCGTATCCATCAACGGACATCAACGGATACGAACTGACAAGTACAGGCCGAGAAATGTACGAGTACCGAACAAAACGGATGCACAACGTACAACAAACGTACGACCAGCGGACGACTACTTTCAAACGGATAGAACAGACATCGCCGTACAAGGAACGTATTCACCGAACTAGAAACGGACAAGAAACGTATACAAACGGAGACGAACGGATTGACAATTTTGCTGTTCGTTTGTCATACGTTTTCACAATCCGGTCAGATGTGACCGGGCCTTAAGGGATGTTGTTTCAAGTCTTAGAGATTCAAAGGCAATAAAAGTCAAATGGAAAGTTATTTTGGACTTAATATATGCTTTTTATTATACAGCGTATCGGTATTCAAGAGTTTGGAAAAAATTTATTGAAGACAAATAAATAATTATCTGTTTATTTTGTGACCGAAATGTATGTTGTACCAAGTTTCTGTTATTCTTAAATATTTAACTAGCAAGTGAACTAAGTGTCCACCTTTTGCAAGCAAATATTCAAAAGTTGCGAGATTATTGTCTTAAATGTGAAAGAAAATACCATTTACGAGCTAGTCTTGAAAATTGTGTTTGGAATTTTATTGATTTTAGAGCTTGTAGTAATAAACAGTCGCTGTGACCGTTTAATTAGTCTAGCATTTGTAGACCCTTTAAAATTGTATTTTGTGTTTGTACTTTATATTCACAAACCATATATTAAATATATACTGGTAGAGCACAATCAAAGTAATTAATTTAGATTTTGGTGTTTTGTCTTTTAACTTAAAAATAATGATACTAAGATTCAGAATAGAAAGGAAATGAGCCTGAGAGTTAGACTACAGACGATTTTTGTTTAAAGGAATAGTACATTTTGGTCTAACAGAATTTTAGTAATTGTGATTAAAAGAGGGCAAAGAAAATAGGATTCCAAAATTAAAACTTGCAAATTATTATTAAAAACTAACTGTACAGTTATAGTTCAATGATGCTAGTTAAAACATATACACGGTTAAGTTGCAGGGCTGTTTTCATTCAACAAGCAGCCATTAACACAAGAGGGCGCCCTCCAGACACCTAGTCTCAACAATTTTTAAATCAACGAATGTGAATGTGATGTTTGGTTGAAATAAGTATTCAATAAAGAGATCATCAAAATCAATTTTAAAACCATTTTGGCAGGTTTTCAAAAATGTGTAGCATTTAAAAATATTTTTTTAACTTTTTGAATAAAAGTTGGTCCGCCCCCACATTTATTCCAGTTTGATATTCATGACGTGTTTGCCCTGTTAGCGTGAGTTCCACCTCGGTGGAACTCAACTGGTAACATTTTTTCCTGATGTTGACACTTTTATCTCTTCAGGCAACAATCCCATGCTGTTTTAACTGCCTCCTCCCCCCAGGCCTAGTGCTATCATAGAGATAATCTTCTCTGGGCTGCAGTTCACTGTATGACCACTAGTCTATGTTTGCAGACCTCTTCATTCTTATTATGACCTATAAACATTCAGACAGCATGTCTATTTAAGTTGTCTGTAGCAGTTATCCTGCCTGTAGACTTTAGTGGACACTAAACTAAATTAATTCTAAAAGTAAAACACCAGTCTCTTTTGAGGCCAAAAACTTAACCAAGGGAGTAGCATTTATTAAACAATCATTCTGGTAAATGTGCAGTGAAAGATTTTAGCAATGTTTTCCCCAGAATGAGAATTCTCTCTCCCAGTCTCTTTTATACACACATCTCGCAAACCATATATAATACTCACACAACCAATGTTATAACCTACAGTATACTTTTACTGAGTTTAATTACTAAGACTAACACTATAACACTTCTGGTCTAGCTCGGGTCCACTGGCCAACGACCTTGACATACCTCCTCTCTTTCTCCTCACTTCCTCCTCTTGCTGCCAGTAAATTGACACATCAGCGCCTAGAGGCTAGTGATAAGAGCGAACAGGGATCAAATAAATTCCCCAAGGTCCAATCTGAACTAGCTTGACAGTGGAAAACCCAGACCGCTCGCCAGCGCTGAGGAGAGGTAGTCCTCTAACTACTGTGTAACCTAATGTCTTATGGATATTTCAGCCGTTTCTGAACCGATTTTGATCAAATAAAGTGATTCTGTCATTAAAATTGTGTGCTCTTTCAAATTTTACACTCGGTTTTTCATTATCTCACAAAAAATTATTTCTTGAAGCACCCTCAATACCAAAACTGAACTTTCCCTTTAATCATTTGAATTCTGTATTACTGCGAACTGTAAAATTTCACCAACTTGATGTAAATAGTATCCTAGTGGTTTATGGAATGACTGTGCTTGCTAATGCCTTTAAAAACAGACACCATCTTTAAACAATTAAGGGATCTAGTAAGTTTCTGGCTTGTACAAAACTGATCGTGATAACATTTCTGTAGTTCTGTGATCTGATATGTCCACTGAATGATGTGTGAAAATTCCATGTTAAATGAATGTCATATGATATTGGTTTTGAAATGACTATCTTACTAAATGATGCATGTAGTAATATAAGTAACATGTAATCATGACATTCCTCTCACTTTCCATCTCCTTTGATAACAATTTGTTTAAATTTGTAATAATTTCTTTTGTGATACTTGTATAACTGATATATGGTGCGGAAACATGGACATTGAAGAAGATTGATGAAAAAAAGACTTCATACCTTTGAGATGACATGCCTCAGGCAGATCATGGGCATGACCAGACATACACACACAACTGAACATGGAAGAAACCATCAACGACAGAGATGCCACAAAAAGACTTAGATAATTTTGGACATAAAACATGTATCAACAGAATTTTCCCTCAAAAGATACCCCCACATTCTACTAAATGGAAATGTGCATGGTAAATGCCAAAAGGGGAAGACCAGCAAAGAGATGGATTGACTGTATCAAGGCAGACTGCAACAACAGACACCTTGACTCCCTGGCCAAGGCCAAAAGACTGACAGAAGATCAAAGGCGTGGCAAGCAGTCGTGAAGCAGAAGCCATCGCACATCCCAGCGATGGTGTGGACGGCTTAAGTAAGTTAGAAAGTAAGCAAGTATAACTGATAGATTTAGATGATAGTCTAGTTAAAAATATTCAGATGTGTTCTGGCTCATAACATTTTCCAGTAATGAAGACACCATCCTCAAGACAGACTAAATATTGCCAATTATCATGTATTTTGATCCAAACAGACTTAATAATAATGTAATGCCTTGATCAGACTGCTCATTATTTAAATGAGGTTACAATTGATGGTCAAAGATCAATGATAATTATCATTTAGTTTTGTTTCTTGACCGTTTTTGGTTGGATTTTAGTGCTGTTTCTTCCCATACCGCAAACTCGTTTTGAGTGTACTTTAAATATAATGTAAACATTTTAGTATTATAGTTATGACAATTATGTTCAAGTGAGTTATATAACTCTTTGTGTATGTGCTGTGTGTCGAAAAATGTTATACAAAATCAATGTTTACAGCAATGAAACCGTCACAATCAAGCCATGCAAATAACCCAAAAGGCAGACAACGTGCAACTCTTGTTCGCCTTTCAGTGATACAAAGTCATGCAAATTATGGCGTAATTATTTTATTGCATCCGGTTTTGATAAAACGTGCTATACACGTGTTTGTTTCAACTTGTTTGTACAAAGTTCTGTTTATTCAGTATTATCTTTAATATTGACTCAAAGTTATGTATTTTCTTTCATCCGTTTTAAATGTTAATGTTTAAGTTTGTTCTTTACTTCTTGTATTATATTTTGTAGGATATTGGTTTCTTAATTCCAAGCACAATGGAGTCAAGTCTACTGTAGATAATATAATGTAAATTAGAAACCTGTTTGCTACCATATATGGACATGATCGTGTGTCTATTATATCAAAGCCAGTCAAGACACTTGTAGACGTTAATTATGTTAATTTCATTTGCACTGCCTCAGTGGCGTAGATCTGTTTTGAGAAGGGGGGGGGGGGGATGATGCGAGGAAGCAGAGCGACCAAGCCCGTGAGCTGGAAGCGCCCGAGGGGGGAGGGTGTGTATCCCCCCTCTCACTGTAGGGATCGAGCTTTTGCAATTTTTCACTCGAAATAATGCAATCTGGTGCATACCTTGGAAGGAAATTTGATATACTAAAATTTAAGAAGCATGATTTAAATCATCTCCCTTATGATTAGACCGATATACAAACACAAATGAACCCACACACACACACGCACACACACACACTCACACGCACACACTGTACATGCATGTCTATACTAATTTTTTGTTTGTTTGGGGGGGGATGTTTGTACATGCCATCCCCCCGCACAAAAAAAGTGGGGGCATATACCCCCCCCCCCCCCCCCTTCCCGGATCTACGCCCGTGCATTGCGCACTGCGTAATTATAATAATAATACTCACGTATTCTAAAATGTAACTACATTTCCCCCATCCTAAATGTACTAACTATTTTTGGCCAAATGTAACCCTGTACAGACCGAGTCACGGTGATGAACTGTTGAATGGGAATTACGCTAGGAGCTAGGAGAGATGAATGATTGTTCCCCTTTTGTATGGATTTACCTTTTTGTATCTATTCCAAACCAATTGAGGACAATTTGATTGCTAATGAAATAGAGTAAGCACTACTTTGTGTCACAAACGACACATGAGCACCAAATAAATCGTTTCAGGTCTAAAACTTACTTCCATCCATATACATGTATTAATCAGAGCAAATTGATTACTTTAGTAATGTTACAATGAAGGATACAGCTAGTACTTGCCAAAGTTACCCTTCATCAATACCAAACTGATAAATAAATGTATTTATTAAGTTTGTATCCGGAAGGTTATAATTGAAGATAAAGGGATCTTGAGACGTAAATGCAAATAATTACGTCACAATTAATTATATCCAGTCAAGACGGTTCTCAAATGGGAATACCCCTTCTTATCTATTCCAAAGAAATTCAGAGTTTAATCGCGGTTTAATCGTTTTGGGGCATCTCGCACATTATATAAAGTTAGTCCAAACCTCTGGTAAATCATTTCTCTCGACCATTTTCTTCACAGCGTCAAACCAATTAGGAACTTCAGGCAGCTGAGATGGTGTGGAGCAGTTTGTATCTTGGATCCTTGTCCAAATTTCCAGCGATGTTCTTCGTGCTCCTTTTGTCTTTACTGGGTAAGTTGTTATAATTGTATGCATACGTAACAATCGTCCGATCAATTATTGTAAAATAATCTTCATATCAATTGGGGATAAGTTAAATTATATACAGTATTCAGATCTGAACTGGTTAAATGCCAATATTTTGATAACAGAAATCATGGACGTACGACTCTGACGTTTTGTTCAATATTATTTTTAAGGAAGCATTTTATACATCAGTCCTTCTTTTATTTGTGTTAATATTCTCCGAACATACCCGTTTATAGGCCTACCCTCTATATATGATTATTTATCATCAAAATCTCATCGAAATCTCATCGATCCCTATCAAGCCATTTTCAAATTTGCAGGCTTTTCTATGTTTGCTTGTTATAAAGAGAAATCTAAGCCTAATCAAAAAACTTGTAGATACAAGTTTTTCGATTAGGGTTAGCACTAGTGAAACATCCCGGCGATGTCACTTCGTATTCAAAGGTATATAGGACACATGGTCATTCTGGAGGTAAAAAATTACCCCCCTATTTGCGGCATTTCGCATATATTTTCAGCAAATTATATACTCCTTTTTAGTAACATAAAAACAGATACAAATTGGCATACAAAATTTACCCTTATTTTTGCATTTTGAGTTCACATTAACTTAAATACCCCTTTCTAAAGACTTCCAAGTACTAGTACATGCACAGATAAAATATAATTTGTGGCCCTTCACGAAAAGATTTTTCAAATTTTGCGAACATTTTCATGAAATTTGTACCCCTTTTTCTATTTTCCACAAACAAATAAAATTATGTACCCTTTTTCCATTTCCGCAATTGTTCGCGAATGCATGCGAAAATTGACCCCTTTTCGCGAAAATTGTGAACAATCATGCGTATACCCGGCCAATGTGAAGTGACAACACCTGGGTGAAAATGCAAGTTTTGCATGGATGTATTAAGAAGATAAATTCTGGCGGCCATGAATTATCTGGTGTTTTTTGCTTATCTTTATAATGGGTTTTTCGTCAGGTAGAAGTGGTATGTTTGGATTTCTTAATTGCTTCATAACTAATATGACTGTTATGTTCATTAATATGTTAGACTTCTTCCATCATTTTCAGGACCTCCCCCCCCCCCCCCCCCCCCCTTACATGCATGGACCATCAATATCTAATTAATGATAATAATAATAATAATAATAATAATAATGGAGGCTACTTGTATAGCGCATGTTCCGTCTCGGATAATCGTAGCGTATCACTATACTGGCCGGCTGGCCCATGGATAGAAAATATTCCTTATGTATTCACCATATGTTCTCCCCCCCCAAATCCATCTCGTTATAGAGTGGTGAATTGTGATGTCATAGATGATGTCATAAACATTTTTTTTAGAATTTTCAAATTTGGACTTCATTTTCAGAAAGAGCATTTTATAACAAATAATGTCCAAATACAGAAAATCAAAGGAATAGGTTACGTATTGGCCGAGATATGCCCATCCTAATGATTTTTTGGTCAATGGGCAATCAGTGTTATAGTGCACTGGTTCCTAAATTTAGGAACCAGTGCATTTGATATTATGACGTCGTACTCTCCACCCCCATATGAAACGGGTGAGAAAAAAAATTTGTCAAAGAACCCTCAAAACATTGGCTTATTTTTCGGACTAAGATATGAGATGCCTTTTAACCCAATATATATACAGAATAAGAAGAACAATACAGGCCAAATATATTATTTAGATATTAGGTAATGTGACCAATTTGGAGCCGAACATGGTTCATAATCACTTTCTTGGCTACAAATGTGATTTGTTTAATTTGTTTTTTAGAATGTGATTTGTTTTCTTCTTAAAGAAATGCGGTACACTATTGTCAATGTACCATGCATATAAATAGTAATGAGTTGAGAACATTTGGAATGAAGAAATATATAATTATTATGTTAACATTGATTTTTGACATTGTATTAGAGAAAGGGTGAATCACATATTCCATATTCTCAGCTTGCTCTGCAGAAAGCACTGCCGGGAAGGCAGCTGAGTGTGGCGAAACAATTTTCCTGTCCAGCGACCATCAAGAAGCGTCGTTTTTTGTTGCCGACCGTCGAATGTATTCAAGATCTCCTGACAACAACCAGGGTGATGATGACTGTCTCGTTCACGTCCGCAGTCCTCCGTCCTCTGTCATCGATATCGAGTTGGTCGCGGGTGAACGCGACGACGATGGTTCACAGCCGCCGATCAGTTTAGCACCAGCTCGAGTGTTCATCACAGACGGGCTCGCTGTCGACGACGGTATTGATGATGTGGCACTTTCGAGGAATGGTAGTCTTGGAAACGCAAGCTTCACATCCACAGGACGAGCAGTTACCTGCAGGATTACTCACAACGGAGTTCATCAAGACCAGCAGATCACTATTCGAGCATCTATGACAGGTAGGGTATCTTGTTTAACCATTGTACAATTTTGTCTGATATTAAAGTCCATATTAAATTCTTTAAGAGGACTGTATTTAAAATGTTACCCTTATGTGCATCTTAACGTCGTTTAGGTAGTGGATAGCCTACGGCCTATTTTTCTGAAGGGGGAGGGGGGGGGGCGGTGTGTGACTGGCAAGGACTGGGTGCCTATTTGAGAGGCTTCATATAGTTCACTAATATGCTATTTTTTAAAACTTTTAATTCAATATTTTTTTCTGCAAAGGGAGGATGGCCATCATGTTTTGAACAGATGACTGGTTTCCTTATCGACAACTGTACTTGTGCTTGTTCGACATTTAATTTTTTTTTATTTGAGCTCATTAAAGGGATTTAGTAATTTTGTTGACATGTGCAAAAACTGGCAGTGGTTTATGGTTGTGATCTGATATGTCCACTGAGTTATGTGTGAAAATTACATGGTATAATGAATGTCATAGTATATGTATGACCATGGATAGAACTAGTTCTAAGTAAATTTTGTGAATTTTTACAAGGTTACTTGATCCCTAACCACATTCAATATTGTGTTCATTATCTCTCTTATATATGTTTTGTTTAATTCTACCATCATGATCAACATTTACTTCTTATCAGGTCTTCCATCCGGTCAGGCTGCCAACCCTGGGGAGTGTGGAGGCACTATAACACTCGACCAGAATACACCGACAGCTGTCTTCAACGCCACCAACTCATATCCCAGCGGCAGTGCAGCCTACTGCAATTGGACTATCAACAGCCCAACTAACACCAAAGTCCTCACAAGTTTCAAGACATTCCGCCTGGACACCTATGACTCTATCCGAGTTTACGATTCACAGAGTCGCTATATGTTCTACGTGAAAAATGTTCAGCGCACACCAGCACCCATATTGACAGATGGGGGCTATGTACGCATACTATTTGATGCATACTATTCTACATCAGACACCTTGGTTGAGATGGAAGTTAGCTATACTAGTGAGTTCAGTTTGTCTCTTTCATAGTTTTTGAGAAAGATCATTGTGGCAAATGTATTTATATAAATTAGTGTACTGTATGATCGAATCACAAATTGTATAAATCAAGTAATCAACTGTGTGTACATTCAATTATGATGGCCTATCATTCACTTGCCTTGTTTTCAAAATAAGGGCAAGTATATAATAATATAATAATTATGTTTTTTTGTTAAAATTTCTGTATTAGGATGACTTCACTTCATAAAAAAAAAAAAAAATCTAATTTGTTTCCAGATACATAAAATTTAAATTCTAGAATGTAGAACTATAATTTAAAAAAGTACACCAAACGAAACACAAGGTCAATTATCATTCTCTTTTCTCTTATTATTTTGCTTCTCCTCCCCTCACACGTTGTATCTCAATTCCACTTCTTCTCCTAATTTTCCTCTTTTTTATTCCCATCCTTTCTCTTCTCCATCTCGATTCTCTACCCTCGATTCTTTTATTTGATATCTCTTCTCCCACCCTCTCCCTAATGTCCCACCACTCTAAAATCAACTGCCGCTCTGCAGATAAGATTGAAACTGACGAGGATGGAGTATTGTCATCTTCTGGAGGGGTGATTGAACTGACGAGTAACACACCTTCGGTCACAATCCAGTCTGCCGCTCTTGCCAATCCGTCAAATTCAGGGGCTGTCTATCTGGCGGCATACTGGTACGTCAGTTGCCCGCTCGGATCCACCATCGCTGTAAGGTATCATGCGGTCAGTGCAGGTGCCCGGGTGTACTTTCGGGCCTATGATGCTGGCACAACATCCAGGCCGATAACATCCTTCTCTGCGGCAGGAGCAACGCAACTCGGCTTGTCTGGAACCGTGTTCAGTAATAACTCGGCAACATTCTACATGTATTCCAGTGAATTTCTGCCAGAGCAAGGAGTGAATTTCACCATAAGTATTGCAGGTACACCTCTTCCTGTTCATTACAACCCCATTAGTTATACATAGTATATATATTACACATCAATACAGGTATGGAGATATAATGACTTATGTTAGTGGTCCCCCCCCCCCCCCCCCCAATTCAGAGGTCTCGGCCATCTAAACCAGTGGTCTCAGGCAACAATCAGTCATGTTGCCCCCCCCCCCCCCCTATTTACACAACTAAACCAGTGGTCTTGGTCTTAATATAGCCTCAACATTTTTTGACGACGAACACCATGCACTCCAACGGGAACGGGTTAAAATAAAAAATATTCTTCACTCTTCACTGGCCAGAAGCGATCGAGAGTTCATTTAATAGCAGCCATATGTCTTGATGCAGTGAACCATGCATGATGCATGTGTCACGCAGTACAATTAGGTACAATCATGAGTAAATAAAATGTAAAGCATTATCAGTGGGGTACGTGTTCCATAGAAGAGCTGCAAACAATTGCAATGAAAGGACCGTCAGAAAATGCGCCTATGCACAAATCTGATTGGGTCAAGTGGGCATATTTTCTGACTTGCGTTTTATTGCAACTTTGCGATTGATCGCAACTCTTCATACAATACAACACCCCCTAGAAGTGCATGCAGCCTGCAGATCCTCTCTGAATATTTATTCCTGACAATATGTTTCCCTGCACACAGATTCGTCATCCTACTTCCAGGACTCGTGTGGCGGTCCCATTGCACTGTCTGATTCGATGCCAGAGGTAGTCTTCTTCGCGCCTTTCTTCCTTCAACCACCGGCAGCGGAATTCTACATGGACTGTCTGTGGTATATCACAAGTCCTCTAGGGGATACGGTCGCCTTAACGCTGAGCGATATCAACATCTCATCCAGCGATGACGTTTCTGTCTACGATCACCCGACGTCCACTTCGTCCAGCTACCTCATCTCTGAAATCAGCGGAAATTTGAAATCAGACACCACTGTCTATTCTTCTCAAGAAGGACTACACATATACTATGATGACTATCAATTTTCCCACGCGGGACCAGGGCTTCATGGTGTAGCTAGAATGTTTGGTAAGTCATTGAAATTTCTGTTTTTCTTGCCATCTTTCAATATAAACTAATTATGCTGAAGATACACACATTACTATAGTGTTGTGTGGAGCAGGCTGTGCATATAGACAATGCATGGTGGCAATTATATAGCCGGGCGATATTCTTCTTGGACGTCCGTCGTGTCGATGAAGACTCTACATCATTAGCTGCATTTGCGTCATGGTTATGGTCGATGTGTTCGACTGTGGCTGAGAAAACCAATCCATTATCGGCATTGCCGGCCGCATTCCTCTCATCTGAGTGTGATGTTGTCAGTCGGTGGAGCTGCCTGAAGCTGTTCGCAACTTATAATAATAATATTGAATATTTATATTACGCAATATCCACCTAATAAGTTGCTCAAAGCACATGGGAAAAGATAGTATATAATGATTAAACAAACAAGTATAAGAAGGAGACAGTATAGATGAAGGGAAGAAAGAAGGTCTGTGTCTTTCCATTTTTGTTCTTCTTGATAGCTGTCTTGATTTCATGAAGAGATGGTGGTAGGTCTGTATAGCTGCTCTATGGTGGGGTGATGTGGTATCTGGCTGATGACATCAGCATCGACATCTGTATCTCAGTTGAGTAGGTCCTTGAACTGACTGGCCCATCTTTCCTGGATGCCTGATCGTAAGGAGATGAGGGTTCCATTGTTGCCTTGTAGTGGTAGTGTTCTACTGTGTGGTGGACCATTTACTGATTTTGTTGCTTCGAAGAAGGCTTTGGGGTCGTTCCTGTCAGCTGCCGCTTGGATTTCGGTAGCCTTTTGTCGCCACCATGTCCATCCTTCATCTCTCTGATGCTGCTTTGTGCCAGGTTCCTTAGGCGGGTGAAGTTGTCTCTTCGCACAGCGGAAGTGGGGCAGGCTAGTAGTTGTGTGTGTGCTTTCCTTTTTCTTTGATGAAGGAGCAGATCAGCTCGTTGTTGTCATAAAACCAGTCTTGATGTTTCCTCTTGTTGTGGCCGACAGTGTTCTCCGCAGCTCCGCAGCAAGAAAGAATACTCTACAACGAGTCCCAATCCTCAGAAGTGGTCAGGCAAGTCTTTTCAGCAGTGTTGTATCCGAGTCCACCTAATCCGAGTCCGAGTCCGAGTCCAGACTATCTGAGTCCGAGTCTAGACCATCCGAGTCCGAGTCCAGACCATTTGAGTCCGAGTCCAGACCATCCGAGTCCGGTCCGAGTCCAGACCATCCGATTCCGAGACCGAGTTCAACTCTTTAAAAAGAGCACATATCCAGAACACATAGATGATTTCTGTGGAGGCGTCATAGACTTGACAGACAATCGCCCAAGCATCACCTTGGCAACGCCGCTGTACAACCACCCATCATTGGAAGATGTTTTCTTGGAATGTTACATGCACCTGACGTCTCCCCTGGGGAGGAACATCCGTCTCAACGTGCTCGATGTCGAGACTGTCGGCGAGGAGGTGGAGTTCTACGATCACCCTACATCGACGTCCAGCAGCTATCTTATTTCTCGCATCTCGGGACGTTTGAACTCTAGTGCTGTCATGTATCCGTCTTCGGGGCCATGACTGTCTTTTATGATGACAACAGTTCCGGCGGAAATGGGCGTGGTTTGCTGATGGAAGCTCAGCTCATCGGTAGGTTGCCTTGGTTTCTGTAAGGTAACAATATTTTACCATTATCCCATGGAATATCATTTGATTTCGGTAAATCAAATACACTTTCAAATTCCTTGAAGACTATACACTCTGAAAATATTTGGACAAATCAGAAATGGGTTTAGTTTACTAATATTAAGGGGGTGCTTTAAAATAGTGATTAAAACTTGTACGCTTCCAATTAAATTCCACAACTGATTCTGATTCTGTTTTGTTTATGTATTTGTGTTCAGATGAATCACCGTCATCTGTGGAGGAAGGTTTGTGTGGGGGCACTCTCTCTCTGAGCGATACCAGAAGAAACATGACTCTTTATCCGTACCCATCATCGATGGGGGTGCAAGTGGATTGCTGGCTGCATCTTGTTGGACCTTCCACAGGAAAGGTCAGTGAAAAACTACATGCCTTGCATGGGATTATATATTAAATATTCATAGCTCTAGAAATGTTTAGATATATATTAACCCCTTGCCTACGGGAACTGAGTGGGCTATGTATAAAGTCTATGGGTCTTTCAGAATCTCGAAGGGAACGGGTTTAATACTTACAGCTCTAAAAATGTTTAAATAGCTCCAAGAATCAAAGAAGGCCCCTCAATTTCTGAAATGGTCCTCTAAATCACATAATGTCATCGTAACAATAATTATAATAAACAGTTCTTACATTGCGCATATCACTCAAAGGTTAGGGTCTCTATGCGCTTATAAAGAAAGGAAATATATTAGAAGGGGATAGGATGAATACAGAGCTAGGTTAGACACATAGAGAGGGAGATTGTAACGGGCTAGAACTACCCCAAAAATCTGTCTCTAAAGATCCTCCAAAACTCTTGAATTAGCAATGAAGCCATTAATTCATAGATGGTTTTTATTAATTTTCATTAATTATATTAATTTACATTCATTTACAATAACCTGTTTTTGGCAGACAGCCTTTACAATTTTACTCAAATAGCTAGCACTCCAAAAGTGTAATGATATTTTGTGTACTCTTGAGACAGGTGAAGCTAACGATCCTCGATATGGAGACGGTCAGTACATACATGACAATCTATGAACACCCTTTATCGATGTCGACGAGCTACAAAGTTGGCTACATGTACGGCACTCTGCATTCTCCAGTGTCGTTTGTGTCAGCGTACCAAGGATTCACCTTGTTTATTGATGATTCTGGCTCAAACAATGGATCAGGGTTCCTGGCTCAGTTCTCTGTCTCAGGTATGCATCACCCTGCTTTGAATTTGTTTTGTTGCTGCCTCACATAACAATTAATCAAATTTGTCCGATCAATTCTTCATTTTTATTGTCAAATTCAGGATCATATCGCATAGATCCCCAATCTGAACTCCTTATTTCCTCTGCTTAAAGTTTTAGAGAGTATCTTTCTATTGCATATTGGTCACTTTATGGCTCCAATATTTGTTTAAGACTGTTTTAACACATTTGCATCCACCAAACCGGGTGGGAAAAAGAAACTTGTCCATTGAAAGTTTAAAGGAGAAGTTTCCCTACATACAATTTACTTTTGACTATGTTCTCTACACATTAAGACATAATTTCATGCAAATGTGTCCAACGTTTGAACTCTGAGCCAGGGTTCCTGGCTCAGTTCTCTGTCTCAGGTATGCATCACCCTGCTTTGAATTTGTTTTGATATGTTTGGGCCAACATAACGCACTGCCCCACATACAAATTTGTATTGGTTTATTAAACAGCCTTCTGCTGTTTTCAATAGATTAACTGCTGTGCAACAGGATTTGATTTTTACAAATGATGAACAAAAAGTTTCCCAAATTAATTTCTGTCTTAATTTAACTCTGATGGGAATAATTCCCATCAACTTGAAGATCGAATTAAGTGCAAACATTGTGTTTGTTGATTTGGAGGCATTCTTTTAAAAGTAAAAAAAGTAACATGAACCCATTGAAGCTCATTAAATATTTACTGTCATGCGTGGGTACTTAGCTAGTGTACACCTTGGATCGCAAGGATTTTGAAGCTTTGAAGTTTGCGTGCGCTGCATAGCAGTGAGCCAGTGTGCATTATGCGCCATGCACAAGGTGTTGGCAAGATGCACAGCACATCTGATGAACGAATCTGAACCACCTTTAAAGGGATCTGGTAACACATTGCCAAAATTCACACCACTACCAGTAATTTAGAACTCTAGCGTTTCTCACGTAGCATGTTGTATTTGTATTATCAATAGAAGCATGGAACAGCTAGTTTTGATTTTCCAAATTTCTCTTCAGTTGTAAAGACATGTATAATTGAAGAGTTCAGATTTATAATTATCCAGCAGATAATTTCAACTGTACAAAGTCAGGGCAAAGAGTTAGTGAATATCACTTTGCATTTTCACTCATCACTCGGTCATATGTCATTCATTTACCATGGAAGTTTCACACGTCACTCAATGGACATATATCAGCTAGATCACAGAAGTACACATTTCATCAACACTTTGATTGTTTTTGCATGCTTCTACAAAGTTACAAGATCCCTTCAAGCTTCTTGTCTTGAACCCAGCCCAGGGTATCACAAATGCTCCTTCATTGCAGTTGAGATATTTTCCTACTAACGCTATGATGATAATCATATTTGACATGTTAGCAAACTGGGATACCATGTATGTCTGATATCCTTACAAATAAAGCTGGATTTATTATGATAACTTACTTATATCTCTGTGCAGATGAGACGGTATCATCTATAAGTGGACTCTTTGGTGGAACTCTGTCTCTTACGGAAGAAACGCCGACCGTTACGTTCACCACTCCACTCTACTATGAGCCCTCCACCACTGCTGGCGTGGTCACGGACGGGTGGTTGCACATCAGTAGTCCAGTTGGGAAGCAAGTCCAGCTAACAGTGTTCGACTTGGAGACAACTTCGTCTGAGAGAATTACAATTTATGACTCTCCTACATCAACGTCATTGTCATACCAAGTCTCCTACCTGTATGGTACCTTGAATGCGAGCATCGTCGTGCTCTCCTCTGGACGCGGCCTCACAATATATTACAACGATTCAAGTTCATCCTGGAATGGACGCGGTTTCCGCGCAGAAGCCAAATTGTTTGGTAGGGATGCATGATTGAGCATTTCATAGCTATACATGTAATGCACGAAGGATTGTTATCCTTCAGGTCTGTGTCGGGTTTTAAATATAGCTGCTGATTTTTACAAACATTGTAATGGGTTTGAGGGATGAACTACCGTCAGATGGGCTTTAATAGCCGTTAGAGCACTGGGCAAAAAATCTAAAGGTCTTGGGTCAGAGTTCCAGGGAAACCCTATTTTCTGTGTCCTATTTCATTTTTATTTTATATTTACTGGTTAGTTTCTCTCTGTTTGAAATTATTGTTTTATATTGTGTACAAGAAAAATCCATATAATTTACTTTTGATAAAGAGCTATGATCCTCAAGGGAATATCGCTATATAGATATTAAACTGTTATTATTATTTATTATTGTTTATTTTACATACATGTTCATACATGTATGGTGGAAAATGTGGAAATTGATTATATTAATAAATAAAATAAAATCTTTACAAATTCTCAATATTTTCTCTTCACCAACTGTCTGATTAACTTTACCACACTACCTACATCTTTTGTCTTTTTCTTTTTTGATTGTCATTTGTATTGATTTTTGTTTTTTTTACTGCAGATGTGATACCATCAACCATCGAGGGCTTTTGCGGTGGCGTCCTCCCTCTCAGCGACTCGGTCCAGAGTGTGACCTTAGCCTCTCCGACATACCAGCAGCAAGTGTCGTCCCCTCTCCTAATGGACTGCACGATGTACTTCACCTCTCCTGCTGGTCGCCAGCTTCTCTTGACCATGCTGGACGTCGACACGCTCAGCGAGGACATCGACATCTACGACTACGACTACAACACCTCGGCGTCCTACCAAGTGGCGAGTCTTACTGGCAGCGTTGGGCGAAACACGAGCGTGCTGTCCTCGCGTGGTGGTTTTACAGTACGGTACGACGACAACAGTTACAACCCCAACGGTCGCGGCTTCCGTGCTGTCATTCACATTCAAGGTATAGTTGTGATTGTTTTATCAGTTTTAGATAAATATTGATTAAAAAGCAATCTTTCCACTGCAAATCACAGGCTTTTCTATTTTGTTTATTAATTTGTATAATTAAACAAAATATAAAGATGGTATTATTGCAGATTTTTTTCTCCATATTGAATCTGTGACATTTTAAAGATTTTAAAGAGGTAGGACTCTTTTAAAGCTATGAGGGAAAAAACTTTCCCCTTCCCTCAATAACTAAAGCACAGTGACGTCATTATGACTGTCAGTCCAAGTAGAGTATATAGGAGAGTTTAATAGAATATCATGTCCTATTATGAACGTTTTAGAATCATATCCTTTTTCTGATTAGATTCTCCGATAACATCAAAAGATGGATTCTGTGGCGGCTTTACATCTTTGACCAATGCCAACCCAAGTGTTACCATAACAACGCCGTTCTACAGCGAGGGATCTTCAGGGGGAGTGGTGATGAACTGTTGGTGGTATATCTCGAGCGCAACCAGTTTTGAGGTGGAAATGAGTGTGGAAGATATAAACACCAACAGCGAGATTGTCTATGTCTACGATCATCCATCTTCAATGTCCAGTTCCTACCAGATATTGTCTCTGACAGAAGGAACAGAAACAATATTGTCAACAAGACGTGGCTTTGGCATAAAATTGAACGACTCGTCGTCACAGAGCAACGGGCGGGGATTCCTTCTTCGGGCCAAGTTAAAAGGTGTGAATGTGTTTGAAAACAATATTTCCATACACTAGCAGCTCGGAAATGGTCAACCCCCCAAAATAAATTTGCATAAATGTCGCTTTGTTTTAGTAATGCACATTCAGTTTCAATGTAAGCATGCATGCATGACAGATCTCTATTGCAATATCTGTGTAAGTAAAAGCAAATACATTACCCCAACTTGTGCAGACAAAACAACAATTTAGCATTTTTCATTTCAGAATTATTAAGTTATTTTGATAGTTTTACACGAGAAATCTTGCCGGCGAATATGGGTGGAACAAGCCTTGAAACTCAACATAACATTGTTGTATTTTGATTGTGAGGATTGGCAAACATTTAACAAATTTGTATTTTGATAATTATTATCAATATTTGTTTATTTTATTTACATTATTAACCCGTTGCTTACGGGAACCGGGTGGAGTATGTACAAAGTCTATGGGAATGTTAGAATCTTGAAGGGAATGGGTTAAATTTTCAAGGTTGGCAGTATTATATTCTATACCAGTAATTCATTTTTACTGGTCTAGATTTCTTTGTTTATGCCTGGTAAAGAACAAAAACTATAATAATTATTTTTCTTTTGTCTTTGTCACAGACCCGGACTCGGAGGGCATCATCCTTACATGCACGGACACGCAGATGATTGTTGATATCCCAAAGTCACTGCTTAGCGATGACGTGCAAGGGAAGCACTCCCGATTTGCCAATGACCCCGACGCCGACAACCGGGACTGCTGGGGCGTGGATACGCGGAACGACGGGTCGATGGACATCATTCGCCTCACTACCAACCTTACGGCCTGTGGCACAATCATGACGGTTCGTTTAGTATTCTTGGATTGTACTCTTTTGGGAATAGTTTCACACTCTAATAATAAATCTGATATAACAAGATCCTTCAATATGGATTTGATAAGTAGTACCGGTAGGAAAAACATAGTTCTGATATTCCCTATTCATGCTGCACAGTGGAACCTCTTTATAATAAACTCTGTTATAGCGACGTACCCGATATAGCGAGGCTATTTCACAGGTCTAGGTTTTGTGTATTTTATTATTTTCAAGCCCTGATACAACAAGATGTCTGATATAAAAGGTACATTCAATGGGCCTGGGAGGTGCTCGGTATAACGAGGTTTCACTGTATAATTGCAGACTGTATGATATCCTTCCCTTTCCTGTTTTGTGCATTTGCAGGAGACTGATGACGAAGAGGTCTACACCAATCGCGTGGTCAACAACGACGCTGGATCGAATCTCTTCACCTACAAGCACACCATCAATATTCCCGTCTCGTGCTGGTACAACCGCACCCACCGCGTGGGCTCCCGTCACTACCAGGTCACCGACTACGTGATTGACGAGAGCATATCCGAGGAGGGCCAGTATTCCTTTGACTTTGACATCTACAGCGACGGGACGTTTGAGCACGCGCTGACCGAATACCCGCTGCCTGTCGAGCTGGACAACAAACTCCATCTGGCAGCTTCGGTGCTTTCGCTGGACGGTACCATCGACCTCTCCATCCAATCTTGCAGGGCCACGCCCACTTCCAGCTACGAGAACCAAGTCAATTACGTCTTCATTGAAAATGGGTAAGTAAATAGGTTTAATCAAGTCAGCCAGACATGTTTGTAATTATAAACTTTGTTAAATGTAAAGTGAAGGTATATTTTATTTCACATTATAATATATACTTTCCTGTTAATTAGCTGTCTGTACAGCATTTTTCTCATTGCAGTCGGAAATCATGTTTTTTGAAGAATTGTCTGTTAAAACTACTTGAACTTTATGCCTTGAGACTCCTGTTTCATTTTACATCACAGACTTACATGAACAAAAAAAAAGAATTATATGAATAACAATGTAATGTAGCCTAGCTAGACTTGAACACAAACAAATTAAGAATTGAAAACCATGATATAATGCATTGTGCATATTTAAAAAACAGTTATTGTACAGTCATGTAAATTAAATACATATTAAAAATCACTTTGCATTTTATACAGATGCTCAGTTGACACCGCTAAAGTAAACCTGACTCACCTGGCACACAATCGCGTTGGTGTTGAGATGCATGCATTCAGATTCATCGGGGAAGGCGATTATGTGAGTTCAAACTAATGGTCTTTTTATAGCGGATTTCTGCCAGATGGTATATTAAAGGGGTCATAACATTGCCAAATCCATAAATCTTACTTGAAACTCTAATGGTTCTCTCATACCTTTTTGTGTTTGTATCACCAATGGAAGCATGGAACAGGTTTCGTTTTTTTTTTTTTTCGTTGTTTTAGTTTCTCTTTTATTAAAAAGATATTTACATTTACGTTTTAAGTGTTTTGATGTTTAAAGATTTAAAGAAAGGAGAGGTTGATGTATACCGCATTGAACATTTGATGATTATAAAAGCGCTATATAAATGAATGAATCCTGATTATCACACTATGGCTCAAACAGATCTGAGAACATGGAAAGAGGCTATAAGGTATAGGGAAGACTGGTGGTAGAGAGTAAAAAGGGATCACAATTCAGAAGAGGTCAAAAGAGAACTGACCCACCTTACACCTTAATAGAGTACTGCAGTATATAGTACCACTTCATTCACCTGATTATATAATCCCACTTGTTATGTGTATGTTTGCTACTATGATACAGGTGTATGTCCACTGCAACGTGTTAGTATGCGACGCCAGAGATCCGTTCTCCCTCTGCAACACCGACTGCGTAGGCCCTACACCGCCTGCCTTGCGACAGAGGCGTGACATTGGCAGCAGTGATAATAGTGCACTCAACATTAAACGCTTCACCCGAGGGCCCCTGCACATCCAAAAGCTTCATAGTGCCGATAACAGCATTCCTCTCTTGGAGCTTAGTGATGGTAAGTATGTGTTTGTGTGTGTGTGTGTGAGAGTGGATGATGGTGAGTGTGTAAACACCCCAACCGAGGACAAGGGTTGGACACCCTACTATTCAACCGAGGACACACGCTGGACACCCTACTATTCAACCGAGGACACACGTTGGACACCCCACTATTCAACCGAGGACATACGCTGGACACCCCACTATTCAACCGAGGACACACGTTGGACACCCTACTATTCAACCGAGGACACACATTGGACACCCTACTATTCAACCGAGGACACACGTTGGACACCCCACTATTCAACCGAGGACACACGCTGGACACCCCACTATTCAACCGAGGACACACGTTGGACACCCTACTATTCAACCGAGGACACACGTTGGACACCCTACTATTCAACCGAGGACACACGTTGGACACCCTACTATTCAACCAAAGACATGTCCACGTTGAGGGTATACCTCCAACTGAGGACTGTCATCTTTTCCCCTGCCTAGTGCAAACGATGCTTGTTCAAATACCATAATTCATAAGAGTGCATGTTAAAAATACAAAAAAAATAACATGCACTGGGTATGTCCATGGACGGGCAAACAATTTTTGAACCCACTGTGCGTTTCCTCAATTGAATAGTCCTCGGTCGGTTGGGTGTGTGAATTCTTACACATATAGGTCCATATTTGTAAAGTGATTCTCCTTGGTCCTTGATTAGTGGCGGTTAAAAGTATGTGTGTGTTGTCCGTTTGTGAAAATGTATCTATGTGTGTGTCTTTATTTTTGTGTCTGTGTGTGCATTCATATCTGTATTTGTGTTTATGTTTGTGAGCATATGCACGTCTATATACTAAGAACATTTCTTTTTGTGGTCTCTGTATATATTGGTCAAACTCATCGTGGTTTATTCCGGAATACAGTGGAACCTCTTTATTATGAGTTCCTTGGGATCCTGAAAATAACATTTGTTCTATCACATATCTCTTTATATCAGGGTAAAAAAAAAAAAAACGGATATAAAGAACCGGGACCAGTAAAATTGCCTTGTTTTTTTCAGAGCTCTATATAAAGAGGTCCCACGCTACGTACATGTATTATCATAGTGACTAGTAATAAATATCTTGAACCGATTCCTTTCATGATTTGATATTAGATGGAATGATTGTTGCATAATATTTAATTCCCCTTTCCCTCCTCCCATCCAGGCACTGAGACGCAAGACAGCAAAGGAGTGAGCTTTGCCCTAAGTCCCTTGGTGGTAGCCATGGCAGCCATAGCATCCGTTGTCTTGGTGCTCGTTGTGGGTCTGGTGATGAAGATGGGCAGGGTGAACAAGCTGGCAGCCATCTTGGAGAAGAGGGCCCTCCAGGAGGAGTCAGTTGGTCTCCTCCAGGAGGAAGAGTTCTAATTATAGCCTCACATCCACATTGTAGAAGGTTGTACTTGGGTATGACAATTTCCTTATAGCACAGAGTGCATTTTAAACCATTAATGTGTGGCAAGTTTGTGATACTTGCCTCCCATGCATTGTCCATGCACAGTCTGCTACACACAACATTATGTTAATGTGTGTATCAGTTCTAATAAAGCCTGTCATTATAGACCAACACATACCAGGCCCGTAGCCAGGGGGGTGCGTACGCACCCCCCCCCCCCCCCCCAATTCAGAAAGGTCTCGACCATCTAAACCAATGGCCTCAGGCCCCCCTCCCCTGATTACACAACTTAACCAATTGTTTCGGCCTCAAAATTGTTTGCCGACGGAACCCCATTCCACCCCTCCTGCTTACACGACTCACAACCAGTGGTCTTGGCCTCAGCCACGGCCACGTTCGGTCTTGCACCCCCTTGAACAATCCTGGCTACGGGCCTGCATACTGAAAGACACATTCACACACACAAACAAACACAGATGACAGATGCCACACACACACACACACACGCACGTGCACATTCTCTCTTTCAACGGATCACACACAGAAAATGCCTCCAGTCAAATGCACACGAGCACAATAATAAAGATCACCGAGATATTGTATTTTTCCACCAGTTGTTCAACATTTTAAAAATAATTATTCACTTCATGGTCAGATTTTATCTCTGTTATATATATTTATATATTTATACATGTAGTTATATTCTTTTTTGACAGTGTGCATTATTTTCTGAAGGTTGGTCAAATTCTTTATCACATTATTCAGAATCTGGTACATATATCTCTAGGATACCCAACTCATGAAAGCTCAGCTTATAAATATACTACTCAAAACAATTTAAGGATCACTTTTTTCTGAACTTGTATTTTTGTCCAAGCTGTGAGTGAGGTCTTATCTAGTCCTTTCATTTTTTGTTTGACTAGATGGTGTCCTCATTGGAATACAAAAATGATGCAAGAGACATTATGCAATAACTGAACCACATGTGCTATTGATTACAGTGTGTTTGAGTACATTCAGGAGTAAAATATGTCATTTTAAAATTATACACAAAATAAAAAGTGATCCTTAACTTTTTTTTGAGTAGTGTAATGGAAAGACAAATTGGGAGGAGAACAAGATAATGATCATATGAGGTCTTTTTGCTTCAGGTGGTTAAATAAGCATCATGTTATATTGTAATGATTATTTATAGACAAGTCAATATATTTCTTTTAAAATAGGCTTGAGGTAAGCAAAAATTAATAATCCTCTAAATTATGATTTTGTTACGAACAAGATTTTGAGTAGACCAAATTGGTGAGGATCAAGTGTGATTGATATTGTATCAATAGGTGCCATATAAATTGAACCTATTATTATTTTAAAGTGGCAAATGAACCGTTTTATATTTCATCATGTTTTGATTTGGGATCTTGTCCCATGAGCTAGCTGTGAGGCCAATTTGATATTTTGTATGTTGTTCTCAATTTGTTCATAAATGAATTGCTTTTTCCTTTATTGTCTGTTTAAATAATTCAAATCATTTAGATGTCCAATTATCAAAATCATTACATATCAATTAATAAAAAAAATCAAACTGAACCAAATGATATATATTTGTATGTGTATTTTGATTGGATTGTTCTGCCTGAACATCTTGTTGTTTTGTACCAGATCATATTAAGTCCGGCGCAGACAGAGCCGACTCGCCGATTCAACACGATAAATCTGCTCCGACCGACCGGGCCCTAGCCTGATTGAAACCAGTCGGATCGGGTCGAGTCGGCTCTGTCTGCGCCGGGCTTAATAACATTGTAGACATTAACCAATACTCGAAATGAGCACAAGCAAAAATAGGCAAGCAATTGAAAGGAATTGTAAATGGTTTTCTTTTTTGGGGGGGGGGCCACCAGATTTTTAAAAAAAGTTAATTTCTAGCATTGCATTCTAAACTAGCCCCTTACAAATATGGAGAAATTAGATATGCTTTTGTATATTTATGCTATTTTTTGGTATACTAGTACTGTACAGTCAAACACAACTATCAAAGTTGAAACTATTGCTACTGCAGAAGAGGATCTGACTGGTTGAAAAGAAATAAAAAATAAGACAAAGAAAGCAGAACAGACATACATGTACTAGTCAACTCGCCCTAGTTTGACAGAACTAGTCAAAGTTGACTATCCTAGGCTCAGTCCATTGTGAGTCTAAATGTACACACTTCACAGAGTACATATCATTGGTTGAGAAAGAAAAGGGCGCTAAGTCACTCTTTGTACTTCTGAGATAATCATGTTGAAAGTTGGGGCCTTGTAGAGAACGGCCCATATAATTATCTTTTATTTTATACTCAACAAATTTGAATTAATCATAATCTGAAAATTTGATATCACATAGAGGCTCAGAACTACAAGATGATATGTAACTTAATTTCGCCCAAAATCAACTTAAATTAAAACAAAGAAGAAATGATTGAAAATGAGTAAAGAAAAATCGGCTTCGCAGGGAATCGAACCCGAGACCAATGAAAAGGGTTTCATGGGAATGTCCCCCATTCACCGGTCTAGCAATCCGGAGGTCTCGGGTTCGATTCCCGGCGAAGCCTATTTTTCTTTGCTCATTTTCAAAATCAACTTCAACGATACAAGTATATCTCAAATTACAACATATTTCTCCCCATCACCATTGTAAGTACAAAGCACAATTTAAGACTGGCCAATGTTTTCAAACACCTCAACATCTGCTACAAAAGGTGTGTAGGACAAGCTACATTTAAATCACGGTTGTACAACAGCAATGCAGATGGTACTTCAGTAAACATACTTAATGTTCTCTTCATCATAGGCAAGAACAATATGACTGCAGTAAAACCTAAAAGCCTTGGGCCTACTATATACACGTAGTACTTTTAATTTTCTCTTCATCATGAGCAAGAACCATGCGAATAAAGTAAAAACAAATTATACCAAGCACCTTGGAGCCTCTTGAATTTACCTCTTTATATAAGATTTCTTCTTGTATCGGAGCTTGAAAATAAAAAAAATACATCAGAACCTGGACCTGTGAAATTACCTCGCCATGTCGGGTACATTTCCTTGTTATAGCCCAGCTCATTATAAAGAGGTTCCACTAAATATCAATTTTACAATTCTACAATTTTGCATGGAGTTGTCATATCAAACGATGTTATTCCATAAGTTTAATATCATCTAATTAGCACAGACCTGCTTGCCAGGGCAACTTGCTTTGGGCCATACAATTCCATTGTTCCTAAATTCCACTAGCCTGAATGGGTAACCAAACAGAATTGATATGTTGTTTTTTTCTTTGTTTGGGGTGTATTCTGAAAATGATTTGAATATCTATGTCCCTAAAATATATTTTAGCAAATCGCTATTCCTTATTAAATTACAGTTTGATATTTTAGTGACGTAGATATGATGTAGATACAATAAATTTTAACTTTTAATTTTTTTCAGACTATACCCCCAGATTCAAGTTTAAGGCCACTATAATTTTAAAAATCTCCTGATATTTCATCACAAGTAAATCTGTTCCCCGTTCTACATTCGTTATTACGACTTACAATAATTGGAATAAAATAATACACTTTCCTCGAATAAATAATCAAAATTACACTTATATTGATTATTACTCCCTTCTTGCACAACGTACATGTATGCCTTATCAAACTTTTATTCCAAGATAAATAAAACAAGATAAAAACCATCTTCCATTGTGAATCTCTAATTAAGTCTGAATACGGCACAATCTTAAATTTAAGACTTGCCTCAATAATTGTACAGCAATTTTAGCTCCTCCCCTGCACGAATGAAAGGACTTCATCTGACATGGCTTCCACCGAAGCCTCTACCACCCCGTCGTGTATTTTTCTGTTCGCAACAGACTTCTCCAGGGACTTGTGTCTTCCAGGCCTGGCCTCGATCCTTGCTAGTCTGTTCAGAAGATTGACCGGGTCGTCTGATTCTCGTCCCCCAAGACTCGCTCGATCGTCCAATTTGAGTCCCGCTCTGTCATCCGAGTGTGATGCCACAAATCCTGCTGGAGCATTTGATTCCAGCGCCCCGTTCCTGGCTAGGTTGACGGAGTCGGAATCCTCGAGCCCGAGTGAGCGGAGGACGTCGGAGGCAAACTTGCCATAGTGGGCGGTGGAGCAGATGAGCATGGGCGTACCGTCTTGTGCCTGATGGCGGTCGGCCACTACCTTGGCTACTGCTGTGTGCGTGTCCATGAGGTAGCCTGTTTGCAGGTGAACAATAACGATGCCAATGAGAGATCAAACAATTTATTTTCTACAACGCAATCACCTTACTATTTCGTATTAGATGGCAATGACAGTTTAAATAAATCTGAACCAGTTGGCTACATGAACCAGGTTTACTTCATATTAGATCTTTAGGGTTCAACAAAAAACACAAGAATTATAGCGCTATTTCTGTATGCCTCACTATTCTTGTGATTAAATTTTTGTTTTTTTGCAGAGTGTTTTGTAAGAAAGTGATTCAAAAACGCTGTTCTACATCTATCTACCATAATTACCCTTAACCCTAACCAGGCCGGGTTATTTTGGCTATGCTATAGCCGGGGGGGGGGTGGATTCCACCCCCCCCTGAGATCTCGGCCGCCGAACGCGCGGCCGCCGCAAAATTTGGCACACCAATAGTTTGCGACATAATCTACAAGATTGCATTGTTATTTTTTTGAAAAAAAATAAATTTCTACTTAATTATGCAAATTTATGCAAAAATCCTCTTTTTGTCTATAAATCACTAAATATGGCTCAGAATATGCTAATTTTGTGCATGAATATTCTTTATTACCTAATTAAAAGGTTTTCAACATTAAAAATTGTGACAGCCAAAAAACTCCTTATGTATTTCTTTGTTTTTGGAATTTCTTATGTATTTCTTTGTTTTTTTACTTTTGTTTTTTATTGTTTTTTTCGATGGAATAAATTATTTACCATTATTCTACAATTTTTAGCCCAAAATTAAATGATTGCAGTGATTAGATTGAAAAATAATGAAGGTTTTGTCTATTCTAGGAAATACTCAATTTCCATAGGATTTGTACACAAATCACAAAATTTAGCGATTTTCGGGCCGACGCTCACTTACAAAAGGTCACGTGACTTTAGAACGGTATACCTGGTCATCGCAAATTTGGTCTCAAAAGTTGCGCAAGACTTCAACGAAAAAACTCATGAAGTCGCGCGGCAAAACCTGCACGCGTTGCGGAATTATCGCGCGAAAAGTCAAGGGGGGGGTGGATTCCACCCCCCCCCGGCCTGGTTAGGGTTAAGGGTAGTTGCAGTGGCTTTAGAGAAGTAGCCACGATAAAGCACATGAGGCAGTTTGGGGAATTCCTTAATACAAACAAATAATATTAAGCATTTTAATACGTAGTGCCATCTCTCTAGGTAACCTATGCCAAGGCGCATACAAAAGAAAGGAAAGAAAAGTAGGTCCTTATTTTACCTGGGTTGAGGAGACAAAGGTTTATGTAGAAAACGTGCCTTGTCTAAGGGCAAAGGTAGCCCTAGCTGGACTCAACAATTTTAAAATACATACTATGGTGTGTCCTCTCACTAATTCACGTGCCACCCCAATCAGTCTGACCATGCAACCTGACCCTTGGATTACGAATCACAGGACTGAATTGCTATACGAGCCATACTCCCACCCCCCGCCCCCCCCCCCCCCCCAAAAAAAAAAAAATAATAATAATAATAATAATAATAATAATAATAATAAATAAATAACAAATAAAAATAAATAAATAAATAAATAAATAAATAAATAAATAAATAAATAAATAAATATAACACAATTAATCTTTGTACAAATTACAGTGAAACACAGTTATAACAAGCATCTTGGGCCATTGAAATGCCCTTGTTATAACAGATATCACTTTGTATCAGGGTTAAAAAACAAAAAGGTAGTACCATATAGAAATCAGAACTGTTCAATCATCTCTTTATATCAGGTACCTCGTTATAGTAACATAGCTCATTATAAAGAGGTTGCACTGTACAAAGATTGTTACCTGTTCTGTTGAATGTATCCCTAATGGCGTTAGAGCAGGTCAGTTCATCACACCAGTCTCCTATAAAACCAAGGTCATCTCTGAGCTTCGATAAGACCTGGATGGACAAAATCAACATTAATCATTACATTTTGATGACATTATGTTATGAGAATTTATAAAATTGTATGAAATTTGAAAACATTTCATACAATCTGATGTTTTTCAAACAAATTTGATGACATTTGAAGATAGTAAAAACATCTTTTGATGAAATTTGAAGTAATGTAAGAAAATGTAAAGACATTTTTAATGTTTTCTCTCGTTTTGGATTTGTTAAATTCCATGTGAACATACAAACGTAATTTGGCTTTCAAACTGAACTCAATTCAAAACCTCAAATATGTTACTAGAACCAAAGGTCATTATTATTGACTTCCTAAAAAAGCTGTTTGCATGCAAATGTTTATAATAGACCGCTTCTGTAATGTATGCAAATAATATGCGTATGACGTCCGGCAAGCTAAGTTTGCCGGAGCTTGTCGGACCTAGTTACTATTGTTAAGCTTGCCAACGGGGAGTCTGACGTCATACGCATATTATTTGCATACATTACAGAAGCGGTCTATTGAACACTGCCTGCTTATAAAATAAAGACCACTTTATTTCTAAATCACTTTAGAGTAATATACTTGATATAAGATATAATTCTGTTCTCACTGTTTTAATTGTTTTTATATTCCATGTTAAAGTACTTTTAACCCGTTCAGGACATACCGATTTTGCCACAACATGTATTCTCCATAGACAAAAGCCCAAATATTTTCTGGACCAGTCCTGAACGGGTTAATACTGACAAAATTCAAAATTACATTTACTATGATGCACAGTGTATAATGCTTTTCAAGTTTTAACTTTTGTTGGAAAACAAATTATACTGGAAATACACCATTGTAGCTTCAAACGTACATTGTCTGGGACTTTGAAGTACTTGTCGCGGTCGAGTTGTTCGTAGAAGGCGGCCACCTGTTCTCCACTGCCGTCTGTGGCCAGGTGAAGCAGTCTGGACAGAGGAGAGAAATAAATATGTTGGGATATCCAGATATTAATTGAAAGAATCCAAAAGGTTACGCGTCAAATGGCAGAATCAGAGTAAATCAGAAGGTAGGTTTGTATGCTGCAGAGTGTGGTTTAAAAGGATCTAGTATTCTATTCTGATATTTGCATGAATATTCTTAAAGGGATCTAGTAACTTTGTTGACATGTGCAAAAAGTGATGAATGGTTGATGCAATGTATATTGTTGTTAATATCTCATATGTCCACAGGGTATTGTGTAAAAATTTCAAGTCAAATAAACATTGTATGGCCAAGTAATGAGCGAAAATGCAAAGTGATATTCAGTAACTCACTGCACTCACTTTGTACACAGAAGAAAAACTCGCCCGGAGTTTTTCTTATCTGAATACTTCAATCATACATATCTTTGCAACGAAAGGGAAATTTGAAAAACCGAAACCTGTCCCGTGATTTTATTGTTAATACGAATACAACAAGGTATATTAAAAGGGAACCGCTAGAATTAGAATTTTATTTTGAGGATTTGGATAATGTTACTAAGTCCCTTTAATAACTTTATTAACAACTTGTCAACATCAAAAATTGCGACAGCCAACATTTTCCTCATGTACTTCTTTGTTTTTTATAATTTCTTATGTATTTCTTTGTTTTATAAACTGATGTATTTTATCGTTTTTTCGATGGAATCAATTACTGACCATTGTTCAACCATTTTTTACCCAAAGTTAAATAATTGCAGCGATATAAGAATACAAAATAATGAAGGTTTTATGTATCCTAGGAGAAATACTAAATTACCATAGGATTTGTACACAAATCAAAAAGACTTAGCGATTTTTGGGCCAACATTCACTTACAAAAAGGTCTCGTGACTACAGTCGTGGTACAGTCATCGCAAATTTGGTCTCAAAGATGCACAAAACTTTAACGTAAAACCTCATGAAGTGGCGTGGCAATACCTGCACGAGTTGCAGAATTATCGCGCAAAAAGTTGAGGGGGATGGATTTGCCCCCCCCCCCCCCCCTCCTCGGCCCTTTTAGGGTTAATATCAATATAGCAAGTGTCGAACTAAGAAGTGTACCTTTCTAGATTCGATGACTTGAGGATGTCGATAGCGGGTGACATCGTGACTCGCAGGTGCCGCTGTCTGAGATCATAGAGACCCGAGGCTAGGAACTCTGTCAGCACGTTGTTGGCGTTGGATGCGCAGATCAGCCGCCTGAAAGGAATGCCCATCATCTGGGGAAGGATTTAATTTTAAAAGGGGTCTAGTAACTATGTTATTGTTTTGTTTGTTTGTTTGAAGCGCCGGTAGCATCGTGAGATGCAGTGTGCCCTTTACAAATATCCACTACTATTATTATTATTATCATGTTGACATATATATATTCACAAAATCGACAAAGGGTTGATACATATCTGCGATTATATGTACTGTGTGTCTACTGAGTGATGAGCAAAAATTCTAGGTTAAATGTATGTCATATGTCCGAGTATGGTACTGGTATGGGTAGAAAAGATCATTCATAGAGGAGTTTTGTGGCTAGGAGGACAAAAAGAATATGTCCCGCCGTTATCATATAGAACTGTATACCTTAGCATAGACGGCCCCTAGGATGTTGCCGAAGTTACCAGTAGGCACACAAAGGTCCACCTCATCGCCCACACCCACAACCCCCTTCCGAACAAGATCCAGGTAAGCCGAGGCGTGGTAGACAATTTGTGGTAGCAAGCGCCCCCAGTTGATGGAGTTGGCAGCACTCAATTTGACATTGTATTCACGAAGTAGTCTTTGTCCAAGACTGGAGTTGTCGTTGGAGGTGAAGATCTGCTTGATGGCCGACTGGCAGAAGTCAAAGTCACTTTCGACACCTGGGAGTGAAACGAGAAGATAAAGACGCAAAGAAACATTTATGTCACGAATATGTTTCTCCTTGAAGAGAGACATACTTTATAAAGGGATCTAGTAACTTTGATTACATGTGCTAAAACTAACAAAGATGCAATAAAATGTGTATTGCTGTGATCAGATATAGTATGTCCACCACTGAGTAGTGATGTGTGAAAATGCCATTGTAAATGCATGCCATACTATGACCGAGTGATAGCGAAAAATGCAAAGCGATATTTGCTAACTCATTGAACTCACTTTGTACACAGTTGAACATCTCCCAGGGAGACTTTCAAATCTTTCAAACACTTTAATGATAAATATCTTTATAACCAAATAGAAATTAAGAAAATCAAAACCCGTTGCATAATTATATTGGTAATACGAATACAACAAGGTGTGTGGGAACCGCTAGAATTATGAAAAAAAATGTAAAAGGTTTTGTGGATTTTGACAATATTTGTTGATACCTTACAGATTTTGTCATGCTTTCATTACATAATAACGCAAGACTGACTACCAGAAAGCTAAGACCGTACGATAAATATTGAGGCAGAGGAATGTACCAGCCAATCACCGTTTGTCAATTTTTTTAGTGGCTATATTGTTTCCCCTGCTCCTGTATTGATGTGTATGTAGGTTTTCTGTTCATTCGTGTATTATACTCTGATGAGGGCAAGATGTAAAAAGTATACAGGGTGGCTCAAAAAAAATGGAACGGGGCACTTCCCAAAATAAAGTAACAAATGTGTTCTGTCCATCGGATAGAGTGTCTTTTCAAATGAACAACGACACCAAGAACAGTAAATTTGGTTGTGTAGTTTTTGTTTAAGAGCGCTGTGACACCATGTCAGGTTCTCCTTTTTGTCAATTGAGCATCGCACGCTATTGTTTGTGTGCACTCAGCCGTGTGCCGGGAGAATAGGCATGGTCGCTCAATGGTATTACGGGCAGGGAGTGCATATTATCTGGCGCCGACTAGGTAAAAATTGAAAAAAATTGGTACCTGACATGGTCTCACTCGCAGCGCCCTAAAACAAAAACTACACGACCAAAATTACTGTTCTTGGTGTCGTTGTTCATTTGAAAAGACACCCTATGCGATAGACATAAACATGTTGGTACTATATTTCGGGAAGTGCCCCGTTCCGTTTTTTGGGGCCACCCTGTATAGTATATGTCTCTGTTCAAAGCAGTTAAAAAACTAAATCATTGTCAAGGAGATATTGCCCAAGAGTGGACATTTCTTTGAAGAAGTTAGCAATATTTTTAGTCTTCAAGTTTAGGATGCCAAACATTAAAATATCTGCCTCAAAACAGTTACTTGTTATATATATTCTGTATGTAATTGATACAATAGAGCTAATTCATTGTTCTTCTGTTTTCTCTCATTTCAAGAGATTTGATTGTCTTCCTGTTTTACTAATAATGTAAGTGATACTCACCAACCACTTTAACATTTGGACTATCTACTGATGTCATTAAAGCCTTCTGGATAGGGCTGACGCCATTCACAGGATAAAACACCATCACTGATACATCGTCACCAGTCCCTTCAGCTGAAAATAAATCAGTACATAGATGGGATCTTGAGACTTTGTTGACAAGTGCAAAAAGTGATGAGTGATTAATAAAATGTGTATTGCCGTGATCTGATATGTCCGGAAAGTAATGTGTGAAAATTTCACATTAATTGGATGTTTTTTGGCCGAGAAATTAGAAAAAATGCAAAGTGATATTCACTAACTCATTGCACTTACTTTGTACACGGCTTATATTATCCTGTAGATATTTTAACATCTGAACACTTCAATCATAAATATCTTTTGAACGAAATAGAAATTTGAAAAACAGAAACGTGTCCAGTGCTTTTATTGTTAATATGAATATGACAAGGTATGAGAGAACCACTCAGACTTCTTACTCAACCAAAAATTCAACCAAATTCACTTGGAGCTTTCACACTTCTCTTGTACCTTTTGTTTGGCATGGTAACAGAAGAATGAAATGGGTTTTGATTTGTCAAATGCAGATGCTTTTGACCGTAGTCAAAGTTTATTCAAATTTGGATACTCGGAAATCATCCATAGTATCCGAATTTGGATACTTCACCCGAACGATCAGGATAAAACCATGCAGAACAAAAAACAGAACCATGCATACCATGTTTTGCACTGAATCCGTCCAATACAGCACTTCCTGTGTCTCCAGATGTTGCCACCAGAATCAGATACCTATATACAGCAACCAGAGCAATGGTGCGAAAATGAATAATTAGACAATTTAATAGTTAACAGTTGAATTGATCAATTCAATCACTTGTAGTTTAAAGGGATCTAGTAACTTTGTTGACAAGTGCAAAAAGTGATGAGTGATTAATAAAATGTGTATTGGTGTGATCTGATATGTCCACAAAGTAATGTGTGAAAATTTCACATTAATTGGATGTTTTTTTGCTGAGATATGAGAAAAAAATATTCACTAACTCATTGCACTTACTTTGTACACGGATGAAATTATCCCGTAGACAATATCATACAGACACACTTCAATCGTAAATATCTTTTGAACGAAATGGAAATTTGAAAAACTGAAACCTGTCTTGTGCTTTTATCAGGTTTATTGTTAATACGAATATGATAAGGTATGAGAGAACCACTAGCGTTCCAAGTAAGTTTTGAGGATTTGGACAATGTTACTAAGTCCCTTTAAAGATGTTAGGTATTGTAATATATAGTAAATTAGTGGTCTTCTTTTGTGCCATGGAACACCCGATTTTCTTACCTGGTGAAAGATGAGACAAAATATTCTACTTGGCTGTGCCTCATTAAATTAATAGCATCTCAGGGGGCGCTTTACAACTTAGACGCTATGTTGAACTTAAATTCTAAGTTGAACTTATAAGTATGGTAGGTCATTTGTAGGCTTGGAATAAAACATATTCAAAAGCAAAAAACACAATTATTTGAGACGTCTAACAAAAATGTAAATTGCTAATATGGGAACTGCGTGGGCTATGTACAAAGTCTATGGGCATTTCATAATCTCAAAGGGAACGGGTTAAGAAGAACTGTTTCAACAATTTTACAAAGAAATTAACGGCTTTCCATAATAGTTGGCTCCAACTTAGAGTTAAGTTCAACTTCGAATCTTTGTTAAACACACCCCTGGCCTTTCACCAATCGCAGTATAGAATCTTTGTATTGCTCCTAATGAGCAGAACATCAAGGATATAATCAAATTTGCGCCAACTAAACTAAAACTGGTAAACAATGCATTCCATCCTCTGGAAATGTCATTAAAATGATGACTCAATATGTCAATGGAGTATTTATCCACCCATTTACAATGGGAAACTAGTGGTCCCTGTATTAATTTTATGAGAATTGCAAAATATAGTAGGGAACAGGTTAACAAGACCTTGCATCTCCCTTTTGTCGAACAGCCTCCCTAAAGAAATATGGCATGAGTTGTAGCGGGGCATCCTTGAACGATGCAGTTGGTCCATGGAACACTTCCATCACATACTGGTTGTTCTCTAGATGGCCGACTGGCACCACATCATCGCTCTGAAAAGTTTTGCCAGAGTAGGCTTGCTGGATCATTCCATTGAGCACCTGGGGGTGGAGTTCTGATGGATGGATCCACTGTTCCAGTATCCGCTGCGCTCGCTGTTGGTAGGAGCAGGGAACCAGTCTCTCCCACTGTTTCTCTGTCATCTTCGGAATGGGGGCGGACGGAATGTAGAGTCCTCCATCTTCTGCTAGTCCTTGGAGCACAGTGCTCAGGAAGTCCTTCCCGGGCCCGCTTCCATCGCTCCTGGTTGACACGTATGGCTGCGGCTTTGCGACCCTAGCTAGGGCGGAAACGACCTTCTCCGCGATGCTCTCCTGGGTCTCTCCTGCCTCGCAGACGATGCGGACATCGTAACGCCTCTCGTAGAACTGCTGCCGGTAAGCAAGGATCTTCGCCATGGATACACCCGCTTCTTGCCCAACGATGCGGTTCACCTTCATCGCTTCAAGCCTCTGGAGGATGTCTATGCTGTGGACATCCAAGAAGACCAGAGTTCCATACTGGTCAATGTGCTCCATAGCGTCCTCATACATGGCATTGGATCCGGTCAAGGTGATGATGGTGTTTGCGGGAGGACGGAATTGTAGAAGGGCCTTACCTTCTTCCTCTACAAAGTTTTCACCCCCAACTGCAAAGAGCTGTAAAGAAATAATAACCCTTTGCATGAATTATTTGTCTGCTAGTTCCGAATTGTTTTAAGGTTGTGGTCTTTATGACCGCTGAATATTTAAAATCTACATTTATGATTTTACAGTTTAAAAGATGTCAGTATAATCAACATCTAAAACAACTTAAACCGAGTTTAATAAAAAAATAATTATTCCCATAATGGTCTTTGTGGCTTCTGTAGGCTATAAAATCTCTATAAATTGGATTTAGATCTGTTATTACTTTTGAAAAGTCTACTAACCTTCTCACTGTCAAGATGGCATTCCCCCGTCAATAGATTCAAGGATTTCTGATTTTCAACATCTAGGACATACTTCTAAATCTAAGTTGATTCTTCAAGGATGGTGGAGGCTATACAATCTCTATCAATTTCGAAGAAGAGTATAGGGCAATTCCAAGCAAACGCTGTGACGGTCAGAGGGTGTTTCTCACAATGAAAGTCCAAATAACTCATAAAATCTAAATATCTAGAACCAACTTTTGATATGCATCTGTAACCACTATCCTACCAATAATTTACAATAGGCAAGAAAACCAAAATTCCCAATAAATTATTAATTATGAATATCAATATCTGCCGTAACGCCGTGACGGCAAAAAGACATGGGTTTCTTACATGCTAAGAAACTAAGTAAAATCTGTGAACTACAGGAACATTTTGCACTTTTGTCACATTGATTCTTTGTACTAGACATCAAGCTAGAACATCCAAATAAAAATGTAGAAAAAATCCAATGCTCATAGTAAATATGATATCATAAATGTATCTATGCACTGTAACGCCGTGACTGTAACGCCGTGACCTCTGAATTGTACATGTTATATATATGGGAGATATTATGATATAATTTTAATGTAGTGATCCAGAATCAATAAAGAACTAGATGAATGGGTGATATAACCAAGATGCTATTAAATGATCATCCGCATGACACAAATTTGCAGCACAGCGCCCTCTATTGATCAAAAAATCTTTTAGGACATAATTGAAATTCTTATCTATTTCAGAAGTTAGTTAATGGAACCATCAAATATTAAAACCAAAATACATACTTAAATGTAACAATGAAATATGAGACCTTTGACATCTGACCTTTGACCTTGTTTCTCAAAATAACATACAAATGTTTAATTTTTGGTCTGCACAGTGCATATTTGCAAGTGATTTGTTTCATGTAACATGATTTCAGAGTTAGTAAATGTTTGTTTTTGAATTGGTAATTATCCGAGTGACCTTTGACATGTGCCCCAAACAGTTTCAGAAAATTGTCTTTTACCTACAGTACTCTTTCTAACATTGATTCTGGAACTTAATTGTGAGAACAAAAAACAACAACAATATTTTGACCTGTTGACCTATGACCTCCCATGGCCCCATTCCCTAATCAGGTCATATACTTCACTGGAGCATACCAGTATTATTATCATGTTATCCTTCAAGGATTCTCAAACTATCTTGATAATAATATAATTTTTGCATATTTGTTTGCTATGTGACCTTTGACCTTTGACCTCATGGACCAAAATCACATCCAATAATCCGTACCTCTTAGTACATGGATTGTACAAAGTTTGAACGAAATCCATCCGACGATTCTTGAGATATTGCAAAAAAAAGAACACTGATGTACAGATGCACATACAGACAGACGGACATACAACCCATACACATACATGACTCAGGTAACTTTGAGATGGAAACATTATCAACTGACCCTATTCATATAATTATAGCATGAGCAATGCCCAAGCATACCTACAAAATATATCTTACATTATATTCCACATACTAAGAATCTTGCTCTACGATTGGTCAAAAGTTAATCACGTGATGAAATATAGTTTCGCCCATCGTTACACTCTGTAGATATCTTGGGTGAAAGTGCGTTGCACTCACTAGATAAAAAGTACTATCTACACTCCGCGGTTGCATTGAATTGAATACCAATAAGTGGCGCGATAACTCTATGCGCGCGAATTACAAATTTAATTGTATTCGTTGTGCATACGGTATACGTGTAGTACACTGCATACGCTATGCACTGTACATCAGAGGCGTCGATCAGCTGTTCGGAAAACACAATGCATTGGCCGGGGCGAGCATTGTTTGTGAACAATTGCATTGTGTTTTCCGAACAGATCGACGCCCCTGTTGTAGTATCGTACATACCGTACACTGTTTGCATGCTCGTTCTGTGTACTCTACTAAAATGGCGGCCACAAACATAAGGTTTGAGCTTTTGGATGAGGATGAAATGGACACGTTTTTACTGGAGAGTGAAAGTAAAAATACAAAGCGACAACTTAAGTTCAGCCTGAAAGTGTTCCAAGATTATTGCGATGCGGGAATCATACATTTTGACAAACTGTCTGACATGGACTTGAAATCGCTAGACCAAGTGTTGGGGAGATTGTATGCTGGTGTGAAATCGCGAAATGGTGAGTCATACAGTAAGAAATCTCTACAAGCTTTGAGGTATGTGGTCTGCAGAGACATTTTTTGAATTTGCGAGACATAGACATTATCAAGGATACCAACTTTGCGAAACCTGGTCGAGTGTTCAAAACTGTTCTTCGGAAACTCAAGGAAGAGGGGAAAGCCAATGTAAAACGGCCTGTCAGTGAAACCGGCATGAACACGATTCAAGACAGTCTAGTCTATAGACCAGGTCCAGGACTCTCCTTGTGGACTACAACGTAAAGTTTTCAATTTCATCGACATTATGACCAATTGTGCGAACAGGGGTGAAAAGAATTTGCATGTTGAACTGTTATGGAATTGTCATGGAATAACATATTGGTAAGTAGATCAAACCTAGTAACACAGTAACAGTAGACTAGTACTAGATCTAGAAGATCTAGAAGATGAGGAATATAAAGCAAATAATCACCTTTTGGTTTCAGGCGATGGCAAACTATCACTTCCTCGGCGATCTGAATGTATACGCTATCTTTCCTCAGCTTCGCTTCGGAAAGATAGCTACATCCAGATCGCCTCGGACGTGATAGTTTGTCCCATCACCTTCACCAACGGTAATTATTTGCTTACTATTTGATTATGTCTACTGTGTTATGTCAATGGGAATCCAGTAGGTAGCGTCACGGCGTTACACAAAATGTAACGCCGTGACCAAATTGATATTGATTATATTAATAAGTGGTAAAAGATAATGCTGCTATTCAGCATGCATATTATAGCCCTATGGGCTAATACAGAGAAAACAAAAAATTATTTCATTCCCATTCATATTTTCCCAGAAATATTAAAAATATATGTTTTTAGTGTAACGCCGTGACATATTAATGATTGTAAATGAGACAGTCACTGAAGCGAAACGAAGAGCGAAAATGACGAAATTGATATTTATCTGAAAAATTGAAGCAATGATCCTATCAACACTGAAATAAAATTTTATGAAAACTCCTTTTCGCAGTTCTTTTATGCTTAATATTTAATTGAATGTTTTGTGAAAATAACTGAAAATTAATTTATGCTATATATTAACAATAAAATAATAGTTTACAATTTTTTTTTTCAAAAACAAAATACATTTTTGGAAAGTTCAATCTTTTAGCTTTCATTTGATACCAAATTTGTTATGGTACAACGAATTTGAAAAATCAGTGGTTATGTCAATGTTTGCTTGGAATTGCCCTATACTAACCTTCTCACTAACCGGCATTCCCCACACAGATTCAAGGATGTCATTATCAACATCCAAGACTCCGAGACCGAGTTTGTCAGCAATGACTCTTCCCACCGTGGTCTTTCCAGCTCCTGGGCTCCCATTCACAATAACACACTTCCCAATCCCAGCATCCTACATTCGATCATGGAAGACAAACAAAAGAGGATGGAGATGAAAACAAAACAGCCAGGCAATTCTAATATTGGCCTAGTCTCACTAGTATAGCGTATACATTCCCTTTCGTATCCCACCAAAATGGGGCGAAACAGTCAGTATTTAGCAGTATTTAGCAACTTTTGAAAGTTCCATGAAGTTTTGTTTCACTCGAAACGGAGCTGAATTATTAAAGTATCCTACTAGTCCATTGCATTCCAAACTTGGCTGGTCCACATCATTTTGTTTCTTGCCAGTATTCTGCAGTACCTTCGGCTTCCGGATGTCAAATGGATAGGAAACGGAAGGCCGGAAATATAGTGGGACTAGGCCATTAGCAAATTCTCCCCAAATGTGCCAATTGAACGCTACCAATATTTATGTATGGCATTTCATATTATGAGAACATAATATCTGGTTACAGCTCGTTATTCTGAAGGTTCGTTATTCCGAAGCGGTTCGTTAATTCGAAAATGAAATGCAGTTCGTTAAAGAGATAGTTCAGTTTTGGTTAAGAGGGTATAGTTTTGGTCAAATAGAATTTTACTAACCAAAACCTGCACCATTACATTACAAACTAATAGTTATAACTCCACCATGCTCGAAAGGAATACAAAATAAAAAACCAGTTAATTAAAAAAGAGCCGTTATAACTCAAGAGGGTGCTCTCTAAAAAATCATTGATTTCAACCATTTTAAATAAAATATTGTGCATGTGATGTTTTGTTGAATTAGTGATTTAAAAACCTCTTTTGTAAATTTTTGAAAAGAGGCAGCATTTTAAAAATTATTTTAATGGCTGGATCATAATTATCGAATAATTGTGGCCTTTGTGGGGCCCCACAATTATTACAAATGGTTATGTTTATGGATATTTCAGCCGTTTCTGATCAAATAAAGTTTATTCTGTAGTTAAAATTAAAATTGTATGCTCTTTCAAATTTGACACTCAGTTTTTCATTTTCTCACAAAAAAAATTGTTTTGTGTATAGCGCCCTCTATACCAAAGAACTCAACTATCCCTTTAATCTGAAAATGAAAAGAGGTTCATTAATCTAAAATAGAAATGAGGTTTGTATATCCGAAAATGAAATTATAGGTTCGTTAATCCGAAAGGTTCAATACGAACATCATTTTCGGATTAACGAACCCTATTGCATTTTCAGACTTTACAAACCTCATTCCATTTTCGGATTATAGAACCTGATTTCATACATGTACGGATAAACGAAACCTTCGGAATATCGAACCCTATTTATTTGATTAGTCGACAACCTGTAATGCCAAGCTACTTAGCCCATGTAATTACACAAATGCAACATAAAAATGATCAAGCCTATAATTGCCAGCGCTTCGGACAGGTAGAGCCAGAGGAATATTAACTTTACACATTGTTTTAAATTAGCTTGGCTTATCGACTTTGGACTCTTTTGAATGAACTATGTTTGGATGTTCAGATTGATTACCCACCGGCTGAGTAGACAGTTGTCGTCTCAAATTCAGGGCTCTCGTCTTGGTTTTGGAAGTCCCATCTTCCAACCACCTGTCCATAGCGCACTGCCCCAGCGATAACGGGGTCCCCGCGGTCGACCATTGCCTTGCAAACAAACTTCTGTTGGCGTGCTTTATACAGCAGCTGAATTTGAGGCCATCGCTCGGTTGCCACACCGCCTGGTACAGCCCGGTGCCAACACCACTCGTATGGCGGTGATGAATACGAGCTGCCGCTCGAAGAAGCAACATCCTGCTGAGTGCTGACAACAGATTCTTGCTTCTTATTGCGAAAAATGTACAGAGAGAAAAAGGAAAGTAACGTTATTGCCCAACGGATATAAAACGCCGAATTATAAACCGAGTACCACAAAACAGTTCAAAAAAGGATGATGAAATCCTGTGCACAGCAACAACAGTATCCACGTGTCATTGTTTGTATGTGTAGTCTATTAGTCAAGACCCTTTTGTGATGGCAAAGGAATGCAGTAGCATATAGGCGTACCCATAGGGGGTGGTAACAACCCCCTCCCCCCCCCCCCCCCCCCCTTTGATGAAAAATTACTGTTTTGGGGGTTCCACCCCCCCCCCTCCCTTTACAACTTTTAACTGGTCTCGAGGCAACTTTTTAGCGGTCTCGACCATCATAACCACCACCCAAAGATAATAATCTTTTTATAGAAAGGTAACATCTTTAGTATTCCATTCCTTCAATAAGTTCACAAAAATATGTTTTCAGAAAAAAATATATAATTGGAAAACGCATCACCATTCTCAGCCATGCGGTCATGCGGTCTGAATGCGCAGACTATTATGCGAGCAGATCCAGCGGCGCTCTGTGCAGAGCGAACCATAGAAGTATGAATAAACAAACCAACCCGAGCGTTGACGTACGCGTGAATTGCATTGGCGCACTCGCAAATGCCTGGCCCGTGTGGAACCACGAGATAGCCGTGGTTCCGTAGCGTAAGTGGTGGAAATTAATTGCTTTGTTTATGAATTACCCAACCCTTTGTAAAATGTTGGGTATCTATTTGATATCACAAAACGGTACCAAAACATATAATAATGTGTTGTCCTTTGCCTGGTGGTCCCCTTTCGTTTCCATTAGAGCGAATTTCCGCGGCGAATTTCCGCCGATAACATTAGCACGGACCAAATCAGTGTTATTTATATATTATTCATAAATATTATTCATATAACATGGTGAATATTAAAAAACGAATTTTTTAAATCGCTCCTCAGAGCGATTTTTTCGATAATTCGCTGCGAAAAAAACAATTCGCCGCGGAAATTCGCTCTAATGGAAACGCAGCTTTAGTCTCGGATAATCGCTGTATAGCAAACAACACCACCATACATCGGTTGAGAAAGATAGAGCCTGAGAACACCTTAGTTAGTTTTTTAAAACAATTATTACAATTATTTGGCATTTGGAACGTTCCGACCGACAAGATGATTACTTAGAGCTCAATTTAGCCAACAATCGACTTATCGCCCACCCCCCCCCCCCCTCACCTTCCCACTTTCACCCGATTAAAGTGATTCTAACTTTGTCAAATTCAATAAATATCATTTAGAACTTTAATTTTCTCTTGTACATTTTTGTTTGGCGTATGGTATATGCAGAAGAATGAATGGCCGGGTTTTTATTTTTCCATTGAAATATAATAGGAATATAAGAATAATTATAAGAGACATTTATGACTCAAAATGAAAGCGATCCGGAACACCTTTCGATTGTAATAACATCAATGGGCAAAGGTGATCAAATCTGCCATCCATTTTCACTCTTTTTAAAAATGAAACTATCGTACATCATTCAAAAGAATATCATGATGACGCTGACATATACACTCACTTCGTATCCAAAAGTCGCTAATACCTGGCATCAATTTGTGAATGACGCCATCTTCAGCTTTGCACAGTCAGTCTTGTTTATTAGCCTCGATAGTGGTGAAAAGGTGTTTTAAAAAAGTCGAATCTAGCCGTTGTGTGTGTTTTTTTGTTGGGGGGGGGGGGGGGGGGGGTTCAGCCTATTAAAAAACGATTTAACGTATTGAATATTAAAGGGATCTAGTGTACGGTGGTACCGATTACAGCATGGTATAGATGAGGAAACAGGTACATAATTATGGTGTTTTAGTCTAAATCAACTATGTGGCATTCCACAGTATGCTAATTAAGTAATACAAACAAAGGCTTTCTTGAATATTCATGCATGCAAAAGTAGACACATAATGATAAAGTACTGAATATTTATCAAACCAATAGCCAAACAATACATAGTGGATATACATATTCATGAAGCTAAAGCAACTCATTATTCAAATGAAGGTGTGCTGTGCAACTGACCATGAAGATGGAACAAGAACAAAAGATGATGTACTGCGATATAAGAATAAGAGGATGAATTATTGATAAATGGGTTATGACTGAATGGGTTGCCATGAGCGATGTAGAGGCATGACATTAGTGAAAAGTGATAAAAGGGGTGAAAATGTTCCAAATAAATCCCTACAAATGATTCTTCCTCTCACAAAAAATACCCCCATTTTTATAAACAAAATCTCGTTTTCCCTCTTTTTACTACATTTTATACCAAGTGTCATATTCATCAAACTCTATCATTCAAGGTATGAACTAGGAAAAGAAACTTCAATTAACTTCAAATTTCAATTCACTAACTTAAAAAAAAACACTAATACTTCTCTACGGTATCTTATTTCCAAACTGTTCGTTTGTGACAATAAAAAAACAAACATAAATCACATTCCCATATTTAACATTTGATTTGCATATTTTATTTTTTGTTTCAATAATGCATAAAACCAGAGTATATAACACTAATCAACAAAAAATTGTCAAATTTTCTCATCGGTATAATACATCCCTACAATAACGAACATGTCATATAACAAAACACGCATTTGCATTGAGCATGTTTTTCCACCCCATAATTAAACCATTTTAATTTTGTTTCTTTCTATTTTCCCATTCCAATTAAAATGAATATCTCATCATGAGCCAACAAAATCATCTTTAATATTTCAACATCTTAATTCTCGTTCTTCGATAGTCTCCAAGATTTTCGGTCCAACTTACATAAAAACAAAATAAAAATAGTTTGTATCTCAACCAATTTTATATCCGCACAAATTTGTTTGTATGGCAATATAAAAACATAATATATGTACAGCTATATCTTTGCATGTCATTTTGCTTTTTTTCGAAAAATAATAGTACTTAAAATAAATAGTACCACTGCAGTACTATTCATGTTAAGTACTATTATTTTTCGATTAATTTGTTATCTTTATCCTTCTATCATTCTTCCCTCTTTTGAATCTTTTTCACCCCTTCTTGACAGGCATCTGGCTTTCAGTAGTAGTAGTAGTAGTAGTAGTAGTAGTAGTAGTAGTCAGTGGCGTAGCTACGGGGGGGCACGGGGGGGCACGTGCCCCCCCAATAATTTCGAAAAAACAATAGAAAACATAAGGGGCCATTTTTTGAAAAAACAAAGAAATACATAAGGTGTGCCCCCCCCAATAATTTTCGTGCCCCCCCCAATCAGTCCGACCACGCTACGCCACTGGTAGTAGTAGTAGTAGTAGTAGTAGTAGTAGTAGTAGTAGTAGTAGTAGTAGTAGTAGTAGTAGTAGTAGTAGTAGTAGTAGTAGTAGTAGTAGTAGTAGTAGTAGTAGTAGTAGTAGTAGTAGTAGTAGTAGTAGTAGTAGTAGTAGGTAGTAGTAGTAGTAGTAGTAGTAGTAGTAGTAGTAGTAGTAGTAGTAGTAGTAGTAGTAGTAGTAGTAGTTGTTGTTGTTGTTGAACTTCTACTATAGTAGTAGTAGATTATAGTAGTAGGCATTATTATACAAGTATAGTAACTTTACTAACTATTACCAATTACCAACCCCAAATGGACGAAGATCACAGAAGACTAAGCAGCAATTGACCTCTTGGATGCACGCGACTCTCTCGCCATGCAATCGATTCTTATGTACTCAGCATATTTAGATATGAGGCCTATTCGAAAGGATATCTATACAGGTTAATCATTGCGAGACCATCTTCCACCTTTATGGTCTCAATTTCCTGGGCCAAGAACTTTAGATCCTTAATTAAATCCTTAATAAACAAAATATATGGATCCGGTTTACCCTGGTTTGACACGTAGTTAAGATATTATCACGTAAATGGTTATTAACACATTGCCCCACGGGAACCTGGTGGGTCCTGTATTTATTCTATATGGGGGATTGACAAATTGTGAGCATTAATTGTAACATTGTTATTTTCCGCATCCATCCATGAAGAGATGGTCTGCCTCCTGCTTGAGAACAATCAATCGCAACTTCCGAAATGAACCTAAAGCCTTCCTCGATAAGACCCTACAAGTCGTTCTGCTCAGGAAACATTAACATGGTCAACACTACTTGCGATTACTAAACAATCGATTAGCAGCATCTGAAACTAGTCCATTAACACCGAGGAAGAATAATATGACAAGGTTCATTGTTCCCTCTGAGCAGTGCTGTGGCGTAGTCGGGATCCAACTAGGACGAGAGTCGGGGAGGGGGGGGGGGGGGGGCGGAAAGGGGGCAGTAATTCCAAAGAAGAAGGAGAAGGAGAAGGAAAAGGAAAAGGAGGAGGAGGAGGAGGAGGAGGAGGAGGGGGAGGGGGAGGAGGAGGAGGAGGAGGAGAAGGAGAAGGGAGGAGGAGGAGG